>JAVYIG010008513.1:0-88537 GCA_035222895.1 Strongylocentrotus droebachiensis
CAGCCAGCCGCTGAATACGCGGGGGGGGGGGGGGGGGGGGGGGGGGGGGGGGGGGGGGGGGGGGGGGGGGGTAAGAGAACACTTTTTTTTTTTTTTTTGTCTCGAAATTTGAAAATTTGACATGTTGCTCCGTTGGGGGGGGGTGAGGTCACTTTTTTAGGTCATCCATGGGAATTTTTTTTTTTTTTTTTTTTTTTTTTTTTAAATAATTAAAAAAATAAAATAAAAAAAAAAAAAAATCCCAAGGGGGGGGGTTTTAGGTTTTTTTTAGGGGGGGTTTATACACATAAAAATACCAAAGGGGGGTTTAACCCCCCAACCCCCCCCTGCGTACGCGCCTGCCGCACACGCACATGCAGATACCAATACGCACGCACATCGCCCACACACCTCGGCCCTCTGTAATACACCCACCTCCAGTTAGTTATGTATGTACGTTATCTGGAATAGTTCAAAATATCCAGTTGGAATAGTTTATATCTTTCAGAACTTTATCTATTAATCTAACGAGATTGATCAATAAAGTTCCGTTAAGATATAAGCTATGTCTATCAAGAATAAACCATATTGTCACAATAATTTCATATAAAGAGGTAAGAAAACAATTGTTCCAACTTATGGGCAACATTATATTAAAATCACTATAAAATAGTGCTTATGTTTGAAAGAAAATACCTTAATCATAGGGCACATATATAATTCGAAGACACTTAGCAGAAATTAATGAAATATTCGAGATTTTGCTCTTCTGATACAAAAGGAAACCAAATGCAACAATTTTCAATTAAAATTTTATTTTTGCTACCAGAGCTTCTGTTAACGAGTGGAATAAGAATATACGTGAAATGCCGAGATACGTATACAAGCCATGTCAGGTGTGTGTGTGTGTGTGTGTTGTCCTTATCTGTGTGCAGTGCAAGTGATTATATTTAACAAGACTGATCTAGCATTTTATCATTTTGATAATTTAAAACCACCCAGTATATACCAACTCTTACTTGCTACGTGATTAACTATTTTTTCAATCATTGCTTCCGACAATACCTTTCACAATGCATCGCTTGACCAGTACTCAACTTTATCTTTTATTCATTAAAAATGAATCCCCTGAGCCTATAGTGACGTTATATCATGGCCTCTCGGAAGACCATCTTCAAAATGATTATTAAATGCTACGCTCCCTCTGACCAGTGGCGTAGAAGCAGGGGCACGGGGTGGGATGTGCCCAATCGGATGGTAGAAAAAAACTAGGGGAAAACAAAAAGCGAGAAATGAGAGGAAGGGGAAGGGGGAAGGGAAAAAGTATATTTGTAAAGCGCTATATAAAAATTAAATATTATTATTATTATTATTATTATTATTATTAAAGACGAGAGTAGATAATGTCTGGACCACCCCTCCCATGCAAGCAATAGCCTTGTACATTTACATTTCATTTTCGAGGAGAGACATGTGTCCAAAATCATTACAGTGTCCATTAATAGGTGGAATCATGCAATGACACTTGACCGGTACGACTTGACGGTATAATGGTCACTTGGCCAACACTCTTAACATTCTCTGGGGATAGTGTGCTTGTACTGAAGTTCACGCATGCTTTATGACGTACTCCCTTTCCACTTCTACTGGTTGATGAGTCAGAGAAACGATGAAAACGACGAAAGATGATAACATTATTGGAGTCACTGACCGCAAAAAAATAAGGGTGTTTATCTGAAACTATCATCGTATCTAAATATTTCCACAACAGATGAGTCTTAGAACAACACAAGTTTTGTGTTTACCGGATTTAATGGGCCAGTTCGCAAATTATTCAGTTATACAAGTTTGCGCAGTGACGATCTATTACAATCACCCATTACTGGGTATTACATCTCAATAGCCTTTATGCTTATTGCATACTCATACATGATGTTGACATGTATAGATACCTGATGGTGGTTTCAGTTGACACCGAGAATTGTGCAGTGTTATAGCAATTAGGCCTAAAATAAAACTTGTTGTATTGCCCTTTGGGTGCCAAAACATGGGTCGGTCGGTCGGAGAAGTTTTTTTTTTTTAATACTTTTTTTTGGGTCGCCCTTTTTTGGTCGATATTTTTCAGTTTTTAATGTTTTTTTTACTTTTTTTCCCGCCCTCTTTTGGCTGATATTTTTCAGTTGTTATGGCTTTAAAGGGAGGCTTTACTACTTCAGCAAGAAGGGATTAGACCACCCAGTGAGCCATCGAGGTCACTGTGACAGGTGGCTATCTCATTAACTCAGCTCTCATTTAACATAAGAAAAAGAGGATCATGGGGGACCAACAGGCACCGATTTGGGAAGTTTTCTATATAGAGGGAGCAAGTAGCTACAAGTAGGACAGTGTGCCTTTAATACATGTTTTGCAATGTTGTGTTGATCGAGATGTTTACGCTAGTAGGATTTTGAAACTAGGGCAGAAGACGAGAGAGAATTTGGGAATGATTTTATTTCATGCATTTATATCCCATTTATCCCAACAAACAAAATCCTTTTTTTTTTAATTCATTAATAATTAAGAAAATCTAAAAAACGGTTTAGAAAAAACAAACATCAACAACATAACTATAAACACATGTTTTTTTCCTTTGGCCAGGCTGGACACAAAGTCATTCATGCCTTGTGTTTATGCCAATATCTGTGTGTATTTCTCTTTATATAATCTTCTCTAATGTTTTTTAATACAAGTATTGTAAAGTTCGGTTTGTCTGTGAGTATCGATGAATTTAATATAAATGTTTGTAAGCAAAACGCTAGGACATCACTAAACTTTGTCTTCGGCAAAGGCTTCCGATCCTGCGCTGCGCGATCTCAGATGTTCTTAGAAATCACACACCAATGCAGTTGTCCATTCGCTATTTACGTCTTGAGGAGAACTTGTTTAATTATTTACCTAAATAGAAGGAATCTGACTATCATTTTTTGAAAAGGGTCGGTTTAAAAAACCCTCTCAATTCATCAAAATGACACCATTGTCCATTTTTGTTCACTCTCCAAGGATACCGCGCATCATATATATCGTCGGATGGCGGCATTGGTGACAGAGAGTTCGGCCACAGAAGCAATATCCCGTCTAGAGCCAGAATATATGACTCCTCTGACGCGAACGGGATATCTACTAACCGCCATCTATCTTACCATCGTTGGTGAGTATCATGTCAGTGGAGGTGTCGTGGTGTAGTGAATCATACTCTTGACTCTCAATCCTTGGGCTGAGGGTTCGAATTGATACACACAGGCATTACCGTCCCTTGACAAGACATTATTTCACATACGCCACTCTCCACCCAGGTGTAAATGGGTACTTGGCATTGCTTGGGTAATGGTTATTGCATGCAGGTCCTTCATGAAGAATAGCATTAATGCTGATGGCGCTTCCCCGGGGCGACAAAATTATTACTATTACCATTATAATAATAATAATTATTATCATCACTTCTATATAATGAATTGATGAATGAATAAATAAATTAATATGTGAAGGGCTGTAATGATTACACAATCTGAAATTTGTACAAATGTATTACATTGTTTTTGGTCTATTATTGGATTCGTACGAACTTTGTACATGCTCATCATATTCATATTAATACGGAACTAAATGAGATTAAATCAAATCGAACAAACAGACGCAAATCTCAAGTCAAAAATCGAATCTAGCGAGTCCGATGTAGGCCTATCTCACATGGAATACACTCTATTATGAAATAGGAATGCGTGTCCATTAAAAAACATATGCACACATCTCGAAAACTCCGTATCAGGACAATTACCCCCTGGGCAATCACCCCCCGGGCAATTACCCCCCGGAAAACTACCCCCGTAGGACGATTACCCCCCGGAAAATTACCCCCGGAGCATTACCCCCCGGAGAATTACCACCGAGGACAATTACCCCCCAAGGACAATTACCCCCCGGAAAATTACCCCCGGAGAATTACCCCCCGAGGACAACTACCCCCCGCGGACAAATTACCCCCCCGAGGACAATTACCCCCCATGGACACTACTGGGCATGGTGGCTCAGTGGTTAGAGCGCCCGCCTCATGAACGGGAGGTCGTGAGTTCGAACCCCGGCCGAGTCATACCAAAGACTTATAACAATGGGACCTTCTGCCTTCTAGCTAGGCGCTCAGCATATAAGATTGGAGAAGGGTCATAATAACATATTATGTTATGCAGGGCCCGCTGGAAGAGCAGTTTCATATTGGCTACCCTGGGTAAATAAAACGTTATTATTATTATTATTACCTTCGAGGTCAACTATCCCCCAGGAAAACTACCCCCGAGGACAACTGCCCCTCCCCCTTCGAGGACAACTCCCCCCCCCCCTCCGAGGACAATAACCCCCAATGACAATCACCCCCGAGGAATTTATAACACTGTGACGTATAACGCAAGCTTCTCTCCAAATTGCTATTTACAGAAAATTGCATAAACCTTCATTTTCTTTGTTATTTAAGAAGTTCATTTCAGTCTTTTCAAATTATTCGAATTGATATGGGGGGGGGGGGGGGGGTGGAGGTTGCCCAATTCCCCTGTAGTTTTGCTACCGAGTAAAGAACATGAATTACATTTCTTAGAAATTGAACAATACATTGCGCGCAGATGAGTACGCGTTACAGCTTCTCTCACCATCAATGGCACAACAAGGAAATTAGGATATAAGATTTCCTTTATGCATCCTCTGTAACTTTTTTAATCAGCTGATCGTGTATTTGCCTTTGTATGTATAATGGGCCCTCATCCATGCCATGATCCATAATTAAGGTTTTCTTCACGTTATCTATTATTTCTGTTGTCATGCTGAAGTATAATATGTTTTCGTGTACGTTAAATTATTTTGAAATAGAAATTGCCTTCAAGTTATATGTACGGTGCCATGTCCAAATAAAATAAATATCCGCTCTCTGGTAATTGATCTCATTTGATTTTGTAACGCCAGCACAGCGTTTTTCAACCGGGGTGCCGCAAGAGAATGATTTGGAAAACGTTGATTTTGTAAGAAAAAATCAAATACCAGAAACGGTAAAAATACGAATTACATGAGAAAATAGAAATTTAAAGATACTAAAGTGTCTTCCTTTCTCGCTCGCTGACAATATTTTAACAGCAAGGCAAATAAGGGCAACGAGAGGCCCGCATATCCTCAAATTCGTGTATCAAGTTCATGAAATTGAACAATACATTGCGCGCAGATGAGTACGCGTTACAGCTTCTCTCACCATCAATGGCACAACAAGGAAATTAGGATGTAAGATTTCCTTTATGCATCCTCTGTAACTTTTTTAATCAGCTGATCGTGTATTTGCCTTTGTATGTATAATGGGCCCTCATCCATGCCATGATCCATAATTAAGGTTTTCTTCACGTTATCTATTATTTCTGTTGTCATGCTGAAGTATAATATGTTTTCGTGTACGTTAAATTATTTTGAAATAGAAATTGCCTTCAAGTTATATGTACGGTGCCATGTCCAAATAAAATAAATATCCGCTCTCTGGTAATTGATCTCATTTGATTTTGTAACGCCAGCACAGCGTTTTTCAACCGGGGTGCCGCAAGAGAATGATTTGGAAAACGTTGATTTTGTAAGAAAAAATCAAATACCAGAAACGGTAAAAATACGAATTACATGAGAAAATAGAAATTTAAAGATACTAAAGTGTCTTCCTTTCTCGCTCGCTGACAATATTTTAACAGCAAGGCAAATAAGGGCAACGAGAGGCCCGCATATCCTCAAATTCGTGTATCAAGTTCATGACCAAATATATCACTTTTTATTTATGTACATTTGGCGGCAAGGTGCCCGCATACAGTACTTTAAATAGTTTCTAGTGTGTGGATTACAAAATAATTTTTTACCAGTTTGAAAATGTCTTCTCCTTTTTATTCTTAAGTGTGCCCATACGTGTGTGCATAGCACTAGACGAGAGCCAGAGTCATGCAAAATTAATAATCTGTAAAGACTTTGGGATATGGGAGAAACTTTTCATTTCTTAAGCGGGTACCGTCACTAACAAAAAGTTAGAATAACGCTGCTCCAGAGAAATGTATTTCTATGCATTTTGAAAAGCGCTGGACAATTACCTAAAACTTACATCCTTTGGGAAATAATTTGGGATTTGGGAGAAACTTTTCATTTCTTAAGCGGGTACCGTCACTAACAAAAAGTTAAAATAACGCTGCTCCAGAGAAATGTATTTCTATGCATTTTGAAAAGCGCTGGACAATTACCTAAAACTTACATCCTTCGTGGAAATTAGCAACCGCACTGGCGTTGCATAAATTATAATAAAAGGGAAATGTGTAGTAATGAGGAAGACAACGTGATATAGTATTTGAAAGAATATGGGTTCATGCAGGGGATCTTATGGGCTCGTAGCCATCTCTCAATGTGTCAGATCGTCTTTTGCTATTGAATCCTGATTGTCCACGGGGGTAGTTGTCCTAGGGGGTAATTGTCCTCGGGGGTAATTGTCCTAGGGGGTAATTGTCCTCGGGGGGTAGTTGTCCTCGGGGGGTAGTTGTCCTCGGGGGGTAATTGTCCTCGGGGGGTAATTTTTCGGGGGGGTAATTTTCCGGGGGGTAATTTTCCGGGGTTAATTGTCCTTGGGGGTAGTTGTCCTCGGGGGGTGATTCTCCAGGGGGTAATATTCCAGGGGGTAATTGTCCTTTGGGGGTAGTTTTCCGGGGGGTTATTTTCCGGGGGGTGATTGCCCAGGGGGTAATTGTCCTAGAACCCGAAAATTCACCATAGTACTGGAGATTCGTTCCATTTCTTTCGTAGGTTCGATCGCGACGGTCGGCAACATCACGGTAATCTGCGTGTTGTGCCGCTACAGGACCTTCCGAAAGCGGTCAATCGACCTCCTCCTGATCAACATGGCCGCCAGCGACTTGGGCGTGTCAGTAGCTGGGTACCCCCTCACGACCATGTCGGGGTACTGGGGCCGATGGCTCTTTGGGGATGTAGGCTGCCAGTTTTACGCATTCTGCGTCTACACGCTCTCCTGTAGCACCATCTCCACCCATGCAGCCATTGCAGTTTACAGATACATCTATATCGTAAAGACAGACCTACGTAAGTAGTCAATATGAGTGAGATAAGGATTTGATATGAATATAACAAATTCCTCAAACACTTTGAACAAAAAAATACCCGGTCTACCAATCTGAATATCATAATTTTTATGTTACTATTCAAACGGTAATGAGCCTTATGTGTTCATTTGTAAAAAAATTGTGAAAAACTGACAAACTTCATTCAAATTGCAACTATTTATTTTTGAACTGTACGTTACAGAAAATTTGGTAAGGCCTTTTTTTTTAAACTACGGCACAATGTCTTTATTTAGCGTAATTGCAAAGCGGTTTTCGCATGTCAACTGTAACATCATGATTCTTTCATGTTTGCATTTCTATATTTAAATCAATCTTTAACTTGGTGGGTCTTATATTCCTATGCAGTATATCATCAACAGAATGTGTTCAAAGACGGTTCGAGAGCGGCATAATGATGTATCCATACACGGTTTTAATTTTGTTTTCTTACACTCTCATCCTTTTCCTTGCTATCCTTGTCCAAAGGTCCAAAGCTAACGGCCAACTTTACGAGCGGGGTTATCGTTGTAATATGGGTGTATGCCTTCTTCTGGACGGTGACCCCTTTCGTCGGCTGGAGTAGTTATATTTACGAGCCGTTTGGCACTTCTTGTTCTGTTAACTGGGTTGGCCGAACCATCAGTGACATTTCATACATGGTATCCTGTACTCTCGGCGTCTATCTTCTACAGATCGTCATCATGCTCTTCTGTTACATACGTGTGGCTAAAAAGTAAGCGTTCCTTAAAAATCATGTGCATGGAAGAGGGATTTGAATGATGTACTGTATAATCTTGAATCGAAACTTTCCATATACAGTATAACATGTCATCAGTGGTAGATCATTTGTCATCATGCTCTACTGTTACATCCGTGTGGCCAAAAAGTAAGCGTTCCTTAAAAATCATGTGCATGGAAGAGGGATTTGAATGATGTACTGTGTAATTTTCAATCTAAAACTTTCCCTGTATTAACATGACATCAGTGGTAGAACAGTTGCCTCGTAACTAGGAGGTTCCAGGTCTGAAACCAAGTCAATGCGCTTGTTCCCTTTGATGAGGCGTTGATCCTCATTACCGTGTCCTTCGGAGAGGTCTTAATGTCGTCTGTCCTCTCATTGCTTGCAATTATTATACAGTGATTTCTTAGCCACCAGGACAAAGAAACTAAGAAACCAAATAATGTATGCTGGTCACACGATTTGTCATTGCACACAGAGCGCAAAAGTGTGTCCCTATATTCTTATTCATTTGATTTTCTTTTGATACCCCGCAAAAAGCGGATGCGTATTCAATTTTTGATCTTTTTTAAGCTACACGAGTTTGCACCATCAACCGCAACTTAAATTTCCATTAAAATTGTCCTGTACTATGTCAGTGCTGTAAATGAAGTACGTCTTTACTTATTTGTTTGTGTTATTTTGTAAAATATAGGATAGGCTCTTCAGGAAATAAAAAATGCCTTGCACCAGAGCCCTGTATAATACACAGTACAATTCAAATGCAATGTAAAGCAATAAACAATATGACAAAAGTAAAATAGTACAATACATATATTTTATTTTAAGGCTACAAACGGCTCTCCTGGCCTCTCCATAATAGTTAAGTTCAACTTGGGATCTTTGTGGAACACCCCCCAGCAATATTGCACCCTTTCTAAATACATGTTTTATCCTTTCACTTCTATCCATTTCTCCAGGATCCGGGGAGTAGATCCAGGGCGTACAGAGGAGAAAGATGCAGGCGTAGTCGTCTTTGGGAGACTACGCAAACGGGAGGCGAAAATTGACGCGCACGTTACAAAGGTTAGTAGGCCATCAAGTATGTTAAAAAGATAATTTAGTAAATGGTGATTTTAAAAAATCGACGCTTTCTCGTTTATTTTAGTCCTTTGTAGAAAGATGTCAGAAACAATTATGAACAAGGAATACTACTTGCCCTCGCATGTCAATTATGACTAGTTATGGTTTAAAACTTTGCGCCAAATTTTGAGGCAGCGCGTCACTGGCACCGTTGACTCTTAAATTGTTATTTGTATTAATGAATTACTGAAAATATTCTTGATAGCAATTTAATAATTTGATATAAGACAAAAAGAGAAACATAAAGATAATATTTAACTCGTAACATGTTATGTGCACATACTTAAATTAATGAAAACGAAGCATTATTTTTCGACAGAATTTTACTACGTTTAAACGTGTTTGTACATTAATATTGGAGTTTAAAAACCTGATACATTTTCAGTGTATTCGGTCTTTCAATCAAATAAGTAATGAAACTCATCCTGCAAATTGCAGAGCGTACATAACCTCATTTTCCTGGGGGTATTTGATTATCTACCAGATACAATCGGCAGGTAATGATTGTCACAGCGAAAACGACTTAAAATTGTCGGATCTCTTTTAATGAGATCAAAGTATCTTTCTAAACATATAGAATGTTTGAAGATACGATAGTTAACACAATGCGAATTATTGTACATACAAGCAGAACAATATTGGGCATGAGAATCTTTCAATCGGCGTTCCACAGTTTGTTTGACCCAATCACAACTAGTATTTTCATAAATTTCCCATAAATTAAACACCCCCATAATTGTCCAGAGTCAGCTTGATTTGTTCAAAACCAAGGTGCCTGATAGATATTCTGCTCAAAGACTAATCTTAAGAAAATGTACACCTTACCAGAAATTTATCTTGGCCGCTATGTACAATCCTACACAAGAAGTTTATCATTCTGCTTTCGATATATTTCTCAAGTTTTAGCCTCCCCATTTCACCAAGTACCATACAATTTGCAGTTGTTTTGGTCACAGAAAGGGCTTGCTTACAAAACATGTGGAAAATTTCAAGATCATGTAGCACTTCAAATCCCCATATCTGACTCCTATAGAGCAGAATAGGCAACACAAGTTGATCAAATAATTAAAAGAAGATATCAATAGGTAAGTGCAATTGGTAAGTTTTAGATAATAGACTATACATTGCACGTCTAGCTTGACTGAATCGCTTAATTACTTTTATAATTATTCGTTATGCGCGTATAGTAAAGTCATATCTTAGGCAGGCCTTCTCGGTTATTGTGTTTAATCACATCTGTCATTCACTACAATCCATAAACAAATGCTGTTAAAAGGGAGAAAATTATATAATTTTCCCTTCTGATTGCCCCTAACCGCCTTTATTTCTAAATGTCATTGCATCTTCATCTTACAGATACATCGTTCTGCAGTAGGAACTATCGACTATGATGAGAATTCTTTCGTTTTTGTTAATTATCATTCTCATCCAAGTTCTCTCCTTCTCTCGACAGATGTGTTTCATAATGATGATCACTTTCATTGTTGTCTGGGCACCTTACGCCGTGGAGTGTCTTCGGGCAGCGCACGTGCATCGCATCAGTGCCTTATCTTCAGTGCTCCCTACCATGTTCGCCAAGAGCTCTTGCATGATCAACCCCATCATCTTCTTGACGTCAAGTTCCAAGTTCCGGCAAGATCTGGGCAAGCTCTGGAGCCGCCCCTCGTCACAAGAATCCCTCCGCCTCGAAGAACGCAACAAGACGCAGCGCTCACTTTATGTCCGACATAGCGAATTAGGCTCGGCCCACGGAAACGACACTGCTTCGGTGTACTACGAAAAAGAGCGTATTTACATCGGCGAAATGCGTGCCACCAGTATACAAAAAGAGGCCGAACTATTGCAACGCGACCCCGAATTGCTTTCGATTGCGTCTTCGACGAACTCAGACGTCAAGTTTGTCGTAAGGGATCGGCCAAAGCGGTACACGAAGAGACCCGTAAAGCCCCAAGGACCACGTGGCCCAGAAATGTTTACAGCCTCTGGGCACACTAACAAGGGGAGTTCTACGAGCGACAGCGGGGGACAGTCAACGTCCTCAGGTACGACAGGGTCGAAGCAAAAGCGGCCAGGTTATGGGAGTCGGAAAGCGTCAAGACAGTACTCGATGAAGTCTCAATCGGAGGACACGGGAGAAATCTTTACCCTGGATGGAAGCGCTTTGGAAATGATGAGCTTACGCAAGCTTTGATGATTACCTCAATCTTAATGTTTGGTTATTCTCGTGTAATATCTCACTAAACGACGAATCAATTATTTTTATGCAAACTATATTCCAGTTTTCGTTTCCACTTGAAGTGAAGAAAGGAGATGATCTTGAAAGTGTTCAGAGTATGGAGAACAAATTCAAAATCAGTCTGATGAGCCGCCTATACAATATGGCCTACGTTTTGCCAATGACATTGGGAAAACAAGAATACAGTAGCCTGATCTTTGTAACATAATTAAATTATCATTTTGTAATATTGTAAAGTAACGACATAACATTTACTTTAAAGTTTAATTATGTTATAAACTAACATACTCTAAAAGTTATTGTCACTGCAGCAGTCTGCAATGAAAATATTATTGTCATAAGTCACATAGTTTTCATTAACGATTGATTTTTCTGTTTTTTTTTATTATATGCACTTTTGCCTGATCTTGGTAACATAATTAAATTATCATTTGGTAATAGTGTCAAGCAACGACATACAATTTGCTTTATAGTTTAATTTGTTATAAACAAACATACTCTAAAACGTATTGTCACTGCAGCAGTCTGCAATGAGAATAGTCATAAGTCACATAGTTTTCATAAATCATTGATTTTTCTGTTATTTTTTATTATATGCACTTTAGCTCATTTTAACTTGTTGTTGATCCTTTGTACATAAAGTCCCGTACGAGTTGCTGTTTGTTAAAGTTTATATGAGAAGATTTTAAGTTGTTATGCACAAAGTAGGAACACCATTTATGGTTCAAATTGAATGCATTGGTCAATATAATAATATTATTTTTTGCATTAATATGATCAAAGCCTCCAATTGGTGAGTTTTCCCCTCCATTTTTACCTTGCTGCACTATTCTGTTAATATTCTGGAATCGGAAGAAGACAATATGTGTTCATGTAAAGTAATTAAGACGTGATGATAATTATAAAGTAAATATATTTTGTTCTTCTTTTTGAAAGATAGACTGAGAACGAATTTATGACCTGCGTGTATCTGTATATTTCATGTCTAGATTTCACTAGAATTAAGTTGATTTCATTACACGGTTTGTATTTTACAACCTGTGATATTTAGTCAGAATTTGTTTGTAGATTGTTTAATGTAATATTCATGCTCATTGGTAGTACAGTAAAGTTCTTTGAGGTATAGTTAGAGTTATAAATTTCACTTTTGTCGGTAGCCAATATCATGATGATAGATATTTATTTCTGGTTAAATCAGTATAGTAGCTTCGTCATTTCAATATTTGATACATGTAATGTTAGTTCTTTTCTTTTGAATTTAGAATCGTAGCTGTGAGTCATATGTTTTTAGTTGTCGTTTTCACTCAGATCATTACAAGTACCGCTTAGTTCATTGTTCTTTGTAGCATTGAATAACTCAAAATGTATTTTTTAGTATGTTTGTATTACAGTTTTTATCTTTGGATTCGGAGCTGGGATGTTTGAATAAAGTCACTGTTCACATAAGCCAGCACAGATTCAACGAACATGTTTCTTTTGGAGTGTATTCTTGTAACAAGAGCCAACCATATAACATCCTATTCCACTGCTTTCTGGAATCTCAAAACCCAAAACAAGTCGCATGGTGTGGTTCTCGTTTAAAGCTCAATAAAGTTGTATTTGGTCAGGATAGTCAAATTATAGTTTTCAGCACTTCCTGAGAGAGTAGATTTTTGTCTATCTTATTTCAAAATTTTGAAGCAAACACAATTTCATTTAATTTCAATTAATGAATAATATGCATGCACATGCAAATATCTCGTTATACTACCCGCTGTCGTTACAATAAAAATAGCATTTTCACTACACGACAAGCATATCCTTTCAACAGAAAACGACTTTGATATTACACATTGTATACCTCACTTAAGAAAATCTAGCCATCTGATTGGTCGACATTGCAGTCATGATTTTAGCCATTAACGAAAAATGCCAAAACCATTCAATAGTCCAAGAGTAAAATCCCGGCAAAATCCCAGTTACCTGGAAAATAATAAAATCTTGCTGCGATACCCGTTGGTTTACGTGTTAAAATGTTCTTTGAGCGAGCGCGGACAAGATCATACAGAGCTTTTTGTCTGCGATTCCCAACTGATCGAAACTTTCAGTCATTTTTCGGGCGGTGATAAACAGACAGTTTATCAGATTTTCCGTGATGTTTTAACCAATCTTTACTCGATAAGAGGATAAGGTAAGAATTCTTGGCGCGCCACCAACCCAGGCGCGCCCCGGGTTGATACATGATTTAACATGATTTTTTTTCTCAAGGGGGGGGGGGGGGGGCCCGGGCCCCCCGGCCCCCCCCCCTGGATCCGCCACTGTACACTACATTACAGAGGACATAGACAAAGTTGAGGCAGAAGAAGCACAGTATTCTATCTGGATTTTTTTTTTTTTTTTTACAGTAATATGGGTTGACCATGGAGATTTAAATATATATACCACCCTTCTAAAATTTAAAAACTTAATTGACCTCTTTTATAAAAGGATACGATTTAATCTAAATATAAACATACTTAATCATTACACAGATGTAATACTACCGCTTAGAAAGTAGGAAACAGAAATGCTATTTTCATCTTATTTTAATTTGAAATAGGAAAAATACTCCACTTTTGATTTAACGCTTCATAAGTATAATATTAACAATCATAGTGGAGTCTTGCAAAGCGCTCATGTCTGACAAATTGCTACTCTTCGCGCTCAATTATTATTTATGAATATAATGCGCTTGAGAGACAAATGTAATTTTGTTTCCCGAGAAACCTTCGTTAGAAAACTCGATCAGATTTGTCAGGACAGCGCTAAAATAGGCAGGAACGGCTATCTCTCGTGATATAATTGTATCTCTTCCTTTGAATATTGTTTCAAAGTACTATGTCAAAAATTATTAAAACGACATTTTGGAGAATATTTGTCCAAATTGATAATTGACTGGTGGCCACTAAAACCAACAAATACCAACATCAAATGATGTGACAAGTGACCTTTTTTCAGCGTACTTCATAATTTTTTTTAGCAGTTATGTCATTTTCCCCAGAGGTTGGCTGTATTGAGAATAATATCCCCATTCCACATTCATTATCGTCATATAACATCAAACAAATTCACACATCTGAATTGCCTCCGGGTATATTAAAATAGTAAACTAAAGTTACAAACCGAGAAATAAAGCCCCGCAAAAGCTAACACCCTCAATCTACATAATTTTTGTTTAACGTTTGCCTCCGCTCATATGATTGCTGACAAAGATAAATATCAGGGTTGCAAAAAGATTGATCGATAATTATAAAACAAAAATGCAATATATACGGATAGAACATCACAGATGTGCAAGAGAGACCAAGTAGAGAAAGTAAAGATCAAGCGATATAACGCAATCTATTTGACAAGCAAGACGGATCACGAAGAAAAGAAGTCTTTCTTTCTTTCTTTTTTTCTTTCTGTAATTTTATGCAATACATTATCAAATTGTATGCAATATCTAAGAAGATAGTAATTCACATATGTCTAATAATAACTGGGGATATATGTATTATCTTCTGAAAAAAATAAACAGTCTGATGATAATGAAATTTAGGACACATAGAAGGGTAATATCAAGGAACCGAAAAGTAGAGAGAAAGATAAATGGGGGAGAGAGGGGAAAAAAGACCAAATGAAGAGCATATATGCGAATTAATTTAACTGTCTTTCTACATCTATTTCAAAAACGTTAAGGCATAATTCAGGTTTATTTATAGCTTATCAGAGCTTTAAAAACACTTACTGATGGTAGAGATTATTGGGGCTGGATGGAATATTATATGTGTATATAGTCTCGTCGTACTGTTGTTGCTGTATGCACACCGCACAATATTAAAGAAATCCCACCTTGTGCACTTTAGAATAATCCCTGCTAGAGTGATGGAGGTGTTTCATGAATACCTTTTATTTGCCCTCTTTAAATCATGCTACCGGTGGAGGGGGGGGGGGGTGTGCTTGACAGGTTTTTTGTATTATGGGGTGGGTGTATAGTGGCTGGTGTGTGAAAATGAATTTATTATGTGTGTGTGCGTGTATTTGTGGGTGCGAGGGAGAAATAGAACAGAGAGAGGGAGAGACAGGAAGAGAGAGAGCAAGTGTTTGGGAGGGGGGGGGGGGCACATTACATCCCACCAGCTCCTTGATTTTTTTTTTCCAGATTATAAACAATGCCACTATGATCATCACGGGGCATTAAAAGATTCCGCCCTTATCTCTCTCTTGATCCGTAAATCTAATATTTGCGAAGAACGGTCCCGAACAGCGGCCAGAGCTGCAGGGTAATTGATCTATAAGGAAGCTAAAACAGAATTGTCTGTAATTGGTATCATTTATTACCATGGAAACGCTTCGTTATCTTCAAATAGTCGTCTGTCTTTTCTCGTTAAGCCTCGCAACTAGCCAGAGTAAGTCCAAACTTTTCGCATGTCTTTATTTCTGTTCATTTTGAAAGCAATTTGGTGCTCTCAATAAAGAACAATAAGCTGTGCATTGCCATTTTATGATTACATTAAGGGTAGAGATGATTGGAATTGGGATGTAACTGTTGTATATTGGCTATAAGCAAATGGCATTGTTATCATTGTACCACTACTACAGATGTGTAGGCTCGGAGACGCAAGTTTCTGCACTGATGAATCATGCTGATGGGGTGGGAAAAACGGCTCTCAAATCCTGAATAAATTATCAAGGAAAAGAAAGTCGCGTAAACGACTCTATTTTCCAGCATCAAACTACGGTATGACCCAGTTTTCGAGAAGTCATTCATAGAAAAAGTTGAACTCCTATTTCAGTGTTTATATACGGCATAAACTATAGTGATGCATGATATCCCAGTGTAGTAAATGATCATGATACTTGAAGACTTGGTTAGGTAAGTATCTGCAATCACTAGGGCTCATGGGACGGGAAAAGTGGCTTTCAAATCATGCATAAATTTTCAAGAAAAAAACAGTCGACTATTGATTTTTAATACACTAATTTTTGGAGCGCCGAGTTTCAACCTCCTCCTTACGTAAAATTAACATAATTATGAAACTGAATGAACAACAACAACAACAAAACAAAACCAACAAAATCATAATTATCATGTCATGTATCAAGTCAATCTCGCGTATTGAATTTATGACTAGATTAATTTCGTTTATAATATTGGTAGAGAATTTCTATAATATATAACTATCTGTAAAGCTCTTTGAGAGGGCATTCGGTCCTGAAAAGCGCTATATAAGAACTAGCTATTATTATTATTATTAAAAACTCATCCACTTTTATTGATAAGAAACAAGCAAGAGGAGACTAAAACTGCAAATGGTCTTGCATGTAAAGTATAAATAAAGCGTATAAATAAAAGGTTACTCTCAATATGACGCTGAAACCTTTTTCATGGTAAAGAGTATAGTGTTTTCTACCTTATGATTCCCTATTTATAATTTTCCTGCCACCGATGACATATCAAGGTTTTAAAAAGGTCCCGTCAAAATCTCGTTGTACCATGTTTGGGCTAATGCACCAAATGTGGGTCATACCATAATGCATATGTTACTTTGGTCATAGGCTAAGTCCACTTAGAGAAAAAGAGAAACAGAGCAAGAAAACAAAAATGAGTAAAATCGGATAACTAATAAGGAAGTTATGACTTTTTTTTGGGGAAAAACATGAAAATTATATTATCAATATAAAGAAAACAATTAGTGGATAGTAAGACAATGACGTCACAAACTCATGAATGAGTTGCTTATTTGTCTTGTGATTTTTCAAAGATTTTCGTGTCATTTTTATGATTGATTTGTCTGATTTTCTGCTTCTATTGAAATAAAGTTATTTTCCGAGTGGAGTTTTAAAAGTTAAATTCTGCTTCAGATCATGCTTCAGTATTTCATTATTTATTGTGTACTGATCAAGTGTATCTAACCTTGCAAAGGACCTTGTTTCAATCCACAAGATAACCCATCAATTATTTTAAACAGCCTACTATAGTCTTGTCTCATGATATCTCTGTTCACTCAGCTGTTCCGCTGCACCATTTCACATGTGCGTACGGTATTTGTCTCGAACAGCAAATGAAAACTCAAAGGTTTACTAACCTCAAATATTCAGTAAAATAGAATGCAAGAAGGAACACATGATGATAGCTACCAAGATAATGACAGAAGACTTCTATGAAAAAATAGCATCCCCCAAAAAAATTCAATTTGAAATGACTCAATGACAAGGCTTACATTGAAGGGATTGGGTATCATTGCTTCAGATTCTAAACAAAATCCTGGATTTAGCTCATGCTGCAATCATAATTATAAACCTTTAGGTCAGTCAGGAATCCCATCACTTTTACAAGCCGATCGCCTGTCTGATTATCAAGATATGTATGATTGGACATCGAAATTTCAATATTACACCATATCACAGACACTGATAACACGTAGGATTTAACATTGTTAAACGATGATCTTATGTATGATACGATTATTAACAAGAAGCCAGTGAAGATCAGTAATGAGAGACAAGAGGTGGCTTTGGTTTACAAGGAATGAGCCCTGCTGATTTATTTTGGAGGAGTTGAAGGGAGTAAAGACCTTTAAGCTCTTTACTTTATCTCCATGTATAATATGGAAATCAAAATTTACATTTACATTGGATGCGTCGTGGTATGGTGGTTAATTCACTTTACTTTTAATCCAGGGGTTGAGGGTTCGAATCCCAGCCCGGCACTATTGACTGTCTTACGGCAAGATATTAATCTACATTTGCCACTCTCAATCTAAGTGTAAATGGATACATAGCAATGCTGGGTCAATAAAAATTGCAGGGCCTGGAAGAAGAGTAGTATTAATACCGCTGTGGCGACTATGCGTGAAAGAGAAGAAAAACTTACGACTGCACTACATACTGGTTCGTTCTTTTGACTCTCAATCCAAGGGTTCAGGATTCGAATCCCAGCGCAAGTATCGTTGTGCATAACCAATATGCAGGGAACGTGTACTATTTAGTTCAAGCGCATACAGAGATGAGTGTGAGTGACAGCCTAGATTTGTGGGAGGGGAATCTTATTAGATTTTTTTATTAAGAATCATCTTAAAAGTTAGACGGAATGCAATGCCTTTTTATCCAAAGATCTTTCGATGCATAAAATTATATTGAACCTTGTGAAATCATTTCAACAAGTTTCATTTCATTCCATTCGTACGCTACCACAAAATAAGCAAATATAATAATAATGACAAGAGGAATAACTATTATAATGAGAGTATGATGAATGTCTTACAGATGGGTTATTCATTCAATCGTTTCATGTAGTTATTTTATTTCAACCAAGATAAGGGTAACGTTGCCATATTTCCCTGTCAGAACTAAGCTTGCTGTTAGAAGAAAACGTATCTGCACGACGCTCTATAGTAGGTTCATGTAAATCACATATTACATTTTTTGTTCTTTTTTCCGAGTCAAAATAACATGATATGAGTCAGGATTATGGTAATATTATGCACATCTCAGAATATCAAGTTTATGTAGGAAAACAAAGGCATTCTTGAGCACGTCATGTCTGAAATATTGTATTTATTTATCGAAACTGGCGCGTGCGATTTTCTTTTCTTCGTATGATTGCGCATCGAAGGCTTTTTCTACAGTGTGTGTGATTAGGTACTCATAAGGTTTCTGTATTACAGGGGTTCCAGCACTCATAATATGACAATGTACTACTTTTTCAGTTACCGATTATTTAATTTCATCGGGAGAATACTTAATGATTAAAAAAAACACATCTATAATGGAAAAGGAGTAATATCATTGTATGTTTCATGCGTCGAGAATTCTGTACATATTAGCATACTCGTAGGGCAATAGTTTATTGTGTTATCGCTTTTATATGTTTATTTAGATAACAATTATTTATTACAAAACAATTACCCTGTGAACAATCATATCAAAATACACGGTAAATTATTAATGAGAACACAATTCAGACATGATTGATTAAAATAGACCTTTATTGATTGAGCAATCAATTTGTCTGATTAGAAAAATCGAAAGCAAGCAGATTTAATGTGAATGCTCAAATCATTTTGTAAGTTATATACTTCATACGGATTTTTCACTATGATGAGTGCAGTATTTTAATTGTTGTTGGGTCCAGATATAGATGAGTCCAAAAGTCAAAATACTTGTCACTCTGACCCCTTTATCACGGTTATCCTATCTTCTACTGTGCCGTCGGATACAGGTAATTCAGAATAATGACCTCCCTCAACTCTTCCTATTCTTCTTCTTCTTCTTTTTCCTTTATTCTCCTTTTCCGCCTCTTCTTCATCCTCTTGATATGTCTCTGCTTTATTCCTCCTCCTCTTCCATTACATCTTTTCCCTTTTATCCTCATTTCAGTCTTCTCTTATCTTCATTTTCGGTTTTTCTCACTCCTTTTCCCGTTAGAAGCAACTGGGTAGCCTTTCAATGAATCATTATCTTCAACATCACAAAGCTACAGACTGAATCAGTCAGAACACAAGTACTAATCAATTTAAATTTTCTATTTCATTTCTGTTTTCAACAATACATCAAAATCAATTCTAATCATTTACACACATTAAGGAATACATATGGAATCGGAGGGGTCCACTAAAAAGTAATGCTTGTACAATTGTGGGCCCTTCAAATAATATTTAGGAATAATTAGTAATTAGAT
Source organism: Strongylocentrotus droebachiensis (assembly GCA_035222895.1). NCBI lineage: Eukaryota > Metazoa > Echinodermata > Echinoidea > Camarodonta > Strongylocentrotidae > Strongylocentrotus > Strongylocentrotus droebachiensis. The sequence goes on from JAVYIG010008513.1 coordinate 19,905, forward strand.
TAACAAATTCGTAACTACAAAAAGGAAATAAAATTATAGAAAAAGGAAAAAAAAGGGGATGCCAACAGTAACAAGAACAAGACAAGAGAGTACTTTACATGACAAAGATAGAAGAACACGGTCACAATACAAAAAGTAGACAATGACCAAAAAGAAGTGGGAGATTAGGGGTACAGAAAATAATTCAAAAGGATGAGCTGCATGTGGGGTTGAGAAGAAGATGAGGAAGGAGATTTTCGCATTAGAAATGAGATATGCATGAGAGGGCAAAATATTGAATATTAAATTATACTTTGATTCAGCGAGTAGACAATTTTTATTTAATTTTTTTATTGAAAAAACCCTAAGGTGGGGGGGGGGGGGGTCATCCAAAACATACACATAATTAAAGGTTAACCCCCCCCCCTGCGTACGCGCCTCATTGGAATGCATAGAGAATGAAAGTTAACTTTTAATTCTTTAATGGAATTAGTTGTCAAGAAAAAAACTGAAGAGAGTCTGAATTGTTTATTGGTAGAGGTGTCATGGTACAGAGGTTCATTACTTGACTCTCAATTCAATGGTTGATTGTTCAAATCCCAGCCCGTCACTAATGCCCTTTGGCGAGATATTAACCCACATTTGCCACTCTCCATCCAGTTGTTAATGCATACCTGTCGATTGCCTGGCAATTGAGTAATAATAATAGCAGGACCCACAGGAAGAACAGCATTGAAGCTGTTAAGGCTTTCCTTGGTATTTAAAACAAAACTATTCTTATTATCTAGCATGAAGTTGGTGAGATGATTCAGCCAACAACAGTACTTGCAAGACAACTTCGGTGGATAGTGGACAAACTTGGAGGAGCCAGGTGTCCTAAGCACGTACCACATCACTGAACACGTCTGACCTTGGAAACAGGAGGCGGCTATTAAAGATTCGATGATTTTAGTTTCAATTTCTTTTGCATAATCATCAACAATGTCCACGGAATTATGACACTAAATAAGAAAGTGCCACCTTAATCTGCGATAGGAGTTATCGTATACGCCAAGCTGTTTCACATCCCTTCGGCATTAAAGGTACTATGTCCCATTTGCAGGCCCAAAAAATGAAAAGGTTAAATTCCAACGGCATGTATTACTAATTTAGAGCTTCCCTAAAAAAAAGGGGGCTTGAAAATGTCTTTAAGTGGGAAAATAACGACTATTAGTTGTCGAATCGACTTAAGAGCTATAGAGCCAGTAAGTAATAGTCTGATTTTCAGACGATTGTACCGAATGGTCGTACGTTTTGTGCTGCGCAAAGATTCAATCAGTTTAACTTTGGCCATTACAAGAAGTGGGTTATTTATGTAGACAAATGCTCATGTACCCTTTATACAGCTCATTTCATGTTTGTTATTACCAAACAAGAAAAAAAGCCAGTCAGTCACTCAATAGTGTCTGACAGTGAAGTCTAGCAAGTAAACGGGTTTCCTTACATAATTTGAATATTAGGACACTACTAACGTTTAAATTTCACAGATAGGTCATACATGACATATTCTTAATACCTGCAAAGTTCTACAGAATTTGATCTTGGCTGCAAAAGGGACATTGTATCTTTAAGTGAAATTTGTCAATTAGATATAAGTAAAAGTAAGACAAGCCACTGCTGCGTGGTATCTATGCAGCACAGCAGCGAGCAACATGGCCCAAAATCACGTTTATGAAGGACATTATTGTCCTCCAAAAGCGACTGTCTCTCTTACTGATATTTAACATACCATACGCATTACAAGCATTCTGCGTCTTTTTCGCTATACATTCATTTTAAAACTGATGCAGATGCTGAATTTTGGAACCAGGAGGCGCAAACCTCTCTCAAGGAAGCGATCCGCCTGACGGAACGGAACGTCAACACCGCCAAGAACATTGTCCTGTTCCTCGGCGATGGCATGAGCATCGAGACCTTGACAGCCGCCCGTATCCTGAAGGGACAACTCGCAGGAGGTTTGGGAGAGGATGCCAAACTAGCAGTGGAGGACTTTCCACATTTTGGCTTGGCAAAGGTGAGTGCTCAATGTGTCCAATGTGCTATTTTCGGCTAATAAGGCACATACTACTCATCTTCTTGTCTGTGTTTGTGTTTCCAACAGTCTGTAACATTTTGAATACAATATGAGCACACCAAACAGCACTCTAAATCCTACCTCTAATCACATGTGATGTGACGGTACTGTGATACTTTGTATGGCCATCATGTGTCACTCTATATTACGCATTGTCATCAAAGTGAGTATACCTCATAAATATAAAACGTGGGTCACTATTCTATATCCTCCCTTTAAAGATACTATGTCCCTTTTGCAGCCAACATCGAATTCTATAGAACTTTGCAGGAATTATGAATACAGTATGTCATGTACTATGTTGATAATCTGTGGAATTTAAACATTAGCAGTGTCCTAGTATTCAAATTATGCAAGGAAATCCGTTTACTTTCTAGACTTCACTGTCAGACACTATTGGGTGACTGACTGACATCTTTTTTTCTTTGGTAATAACATACATAAAATGAGCTGTAACAGTTACATGAGGATTTGTCTACATCAATAACCAACTACTTGTAATGGCCAAAATTAAACTGATTGAATCTTTGTGCAGCACAAAACGTACGACCATTCGGTGAAAGGGTCTGTAACTGTAAATCAGAATCACTTTAGTCGATTCGACAACTAATGGTCGTTTTTCCCCACTAAAAGCCATTTTCAAGCCCTTTCGTTTTGAGGGAAGTTCTAAATTAGTATTGTCTTTTAAATGCCGTTGGAATTTGACCTTTTCATTTTGTTTGGCCTACAAATAGGACATAGTACCTTTAAGCCTAAGTAACAAAAGAGGTACGATCTGTCGCCGACTACTAACAACGACTGGTCGGGAGTCATTTGTCAGACCTCACTGAGATGTTTATGTTTATGGCAGTTTTTAAAATGTTGTCAGAGGTCGTCGATAGGTTCCAGGAGCATTTTGGTCGAATGGAGGTTTAGGCTGTTGCATCGGAAAACATTTCACCCACCAAATTGGTTGTGGAAGAGGCTTTATGTTTGTCTTCCAAGAGTAGGCGACAGTTTTCAGACTGATTGCCGACCGTGACAGGCGACTCTGGTCCCAAGTTCTTACCGACTTTTACCTGGCGTTATTTGGTTGAAAAAAGTCGGCAGCTGATCGACAAATGATATACAATCAGTCGCCGATTATATTTCAAACTTTCACCGAACACGGACAATCAGAAAGAAGTTTAACGTTATAAACATAGAAAATTATATTGTTGCTTCTACTGTTAGTTCAAAAATTCAGTTTGTTTGAAATGTTTGATACTTTACGTTGCAATGAGAGAGCAGAATAAATGAACTAAAAAAACTATGAAACTTAATCCCTCTCAATTTTTCTTGACCTATTTAGATACTGTTAATCTCCGATGTTGTATTTAAAAAATAAAGCTGTTTTTCATGCTTCAGCAGCCCGGCAAGGATATCAAATGTGAGTCCAACAGTTGAATAGAATATGATCTCTTCATATTCTTTGTTGTATGGAAGAAAAAGTGCCACCAAGTTCATAATACTCACAGCATTTGGTTTTATATATTTTCAACGAAGAATGGCAAAGTAACTTGTTTAACAGAACTATTGCACATTATCAAAACTGTAAATCACCAATATCATTATCATACCTATTAACAAGTTTATAGCCCGGATGTAGGGTATAGTCACAAGGCTTTCAAGGCTGCCGATCGACAAATAGTTAAAAAAAGATGTCTTCTGTTCTTATTTGTGAACAAGATTTCCCCCTCCCATTACCTATACCAGGGATATGTGAGTTAAACTCACATATCCCTGCCTATACCATACGCAATTGCACGCAGCTTTGCCATCATCTTTACATAGCTTCAATTCTTAACCATTTCCCTTTACCCCCCCCCCCCACTCCCCTCTATTTATTATGACAATGATTGCTGTGCTTTCTGATTAAATCACAATGATGGGCTTCAATGCAATATTATCAATTTCAAAGAAACATCACAGAGCGAAAATATAAATTGATTAAATTATACCACATTTGCTAATAATGATAAAGAATTTGAATTTCCTTATGCGTGTTCGTGTCTTTGATTATACCGCTCCCCCATTACAAAGCTCTGCCGACGGTCGTAATAACATCGGCCATAGATTTCCAACGAACTATTTGCAACCTTTTGCCAATATTTTCACGAGCGAGCGCAAATTACTTTACGAAAATCTCTAAGGACTTTAGGCAAGCGATCGGTAACTGATTGCCCACTTTCAATTCTTGCTAATCGGTTCTCGATGATCGCAGCTTTATTGTTATGTCAGAAGTCGGCCTCTCGTGTTACGCCTCGTGTGACTTAGGATATTGTTTTTTCCATTGGCGAGAGTGGAACTGGGACGGGGAGCCGCTTCCGTTTTATCTATTGGAAAACCTGCCTTTTGATTAAAAAGTTGTTTTTTGTACCGTCGAAAACAACTTTTTATGTAAGTGAGATAATTATGTAAGATTCACATCAACAATCGAAAGACAATTGACATAACTGTATTTCCAATATTTCAAGCTCCTTTTCTCCGCTTTTCAGAGCATCTATCTGTCCATCTCCTCTGTCTCTTATTTCTTTCTTTCGTTTCCCCCGTCGATGAGGTACTAAAAGAAGGCACTGGATAGATTTTAAGAACTAATTTTTTAATCAAAATCTCGCCCAAAAGCATATTTTGCAAGGACAAATTTACTTCATATCGTTGCTACAAAGACTGTCAACGATAAACAAAATAAGCAACGTGACCATACCAAGGATTGATAATAGATATTCCCTTTATCTTTAATAAAAGGATGGGGTATCTTTGTCTCAGATTCTTAATATAATCCTAGATTTAGCTCATGCTGCAATCATAATTATAAACATTTAGGTCAGTTAGGAATCCCATGACTTTTACAAGCCAATCGCCTGTCTGATTATCAAGATATTTATGATTGGAATTCGAAATTTTAAAAGCCGTTTTCCCAACAGTTTTCATAACACTACAGTCTATTGGGGGGGGGGGGGGGGGGGTATGAGTGTGGTAAAAAACCGTTTGAAGCACCATTTTTGTAGGGCTTCAATATTACATCATATATCAGATTTTAAAAACTGGAAACATGCCTTTAATAGCTATTTCTTCTATAAATATATCATACATGTTATGAGTTTTCAACGAACATACGGCTTCATCCTGCAAGGCCATTAGAGTTGTACATATTATATAGAGTATTGCGCGCAGGCGCGGATCCAGGATTTCTTAGGGGGGGGGGGGCCAAATTTGAAATTATGCAAGCTAAATATTGTTATCTAATGGTGATCAGCAGTGGCGTAATGAGCAAAAATATTGGGGGGGGGGGGGGGGCAGAACAAAAATCCGCATCCCCCCCACTCTTACATGCAGGCCCCGCTGAACGTTTTTCAAAGTGTGGGTGGGGGAGATTTATGTATTTACGATCAGGTAGAGCGTAACATAAATTGGCGTGGGGTCTAGGGGGCAAAGCCCCGGGAGCTCAGGGGGTATGGAAATTTAATTACAGTCAGATGAGCATATTTTGATACCTTATTCATGACACTGGCAGGTCACTAGGTGCTGAGCCACCCTGAAACTCAGGGATTTGAGGCATTTTTTATAACGTTCAGATAAGCATTCAAGGGCCCGTCTTAGGCCCCCTGGTCGGGTCGAGGGGGCGGAGGCCACGGAAGCTCAGGGGTTTTAGGTATTTAATTACGATCAGATGACATATTTTGCGATACCTTATTTTGTGACACTGGCAGGACACTAATTTGCGTTGGGTCCAGGGGGCGGAGCCCCCGGAAGCTCAGGGTTTTAAGGCATTAAATTACCGTCAAATAAGCATCTAGGGGCCCACCTTAGGGCCCTAGGTGGGGTCCAGGGGCCAGAGCCCCCGGAAACTCAGGGGTTTTGAGGCAATTTAATTACGGTTAGATGAGCATATTTTTATACCTTGACACTGGCACGACACTAATTAATTGGCATGGGGTCCAGGGGTCGGAGCCCCAAGAAGATCAGGGGTGTTACACATTTTATAACGGTCAGATAAGCATTCAGGGGCCGCCTTAGGGCCCTTGGTAGGGTCCAAGGGCCAGAGCCCCCGGAAGCTCAGGGGATTTAGGCATTTAATTACGGTCAGATGAGCATATTTTGCGATACCTTATTTGTGACACTGGCACGACACTAATTTGCGTGGGTTCCAGGGGCCGCGGTGCCCGGAGTCTCAGGGGTGTTACACATTTTATAACGGTCAGATAAGCATTCAAGGGCCGCCTTAGGGCCCTTGGTAGGGTCCAAGGGCCAGAGCCCCCGGAAGCTCAGGGGATTTAGGCAATTGAATTACGGTAAGATGAGCATATTTTGCGATACCTTATTTGTGACACTGGCACGACACTAATTGGCGCGGGGTCCAGGGGATAGAGCCCCCAGGAGCTTAGGGGGTATACGCATTTTATAACGGTCAGATAAGCTTTCAGGGGCCCACCGTGGAACCCGTGGTGGGGTAGAGGGGCGGAGGCCCCGTAAACTCGGGGGTTTTAGGCATTTAATTATGGTCAGATGAACATATTTTGATACCTTATTTGTGACACTGGCAGGACACTAATTGGCGTGAGGTCCAGGAGGTGGAGCCCCCAGAAGCTCTGGGGTTTTAGGCAATAAATTACCGTCAGATGAGCATCCAGGGGCCCACCTTAGGGCCTTTCGGCCGGCCACCCCAGATCCACACGTTGTTGGCGGGAAAAATACAACTGATATCCCCCTTCTTTTCTTTTCTTCTTCCTCTTTTTTCCCTTCCCTTTATCGCCTCTTTTCCGTTTTTCTTTCCCTTTCCTTCCTTCTCTCTTATTTTGTTGATGAGGGGTGGGGGGAGGCAAGGCCCTTTCGGCCCCCCCCCCCCGATATCCTTCTTCTCTCTTCTTTTCTTCTTCCTCTTCTTTCTTTTCCTTTCTCTCCTCTTTCCCTTTTCCTTCCGTTCTTTTTCTTCTCTCTCTCTCTCTCTCTTTTCTTGGGGCCAAGGCCCGCTCGCCCCCCCCCCCCCTGGATCCGCGCCTATTTGCGCGATTGAATATCGAAATCAAATAATGTTAGTGACTATTTCTAGAGCATAATGATTGTTTTTAACTAAAGGCTCAAAATAATGGGGGGGGGGCCCAAAATACCAGGAAAAACAGAATTAAAATGTCTGTAAAATGAGCACGATTAAGACACTGAAGTTAAAGTTCCATCTTCTTATTCAATATAGATGAATTCATATCAACAGATACGTACACATTTAAAGAATTATATGATTTTTTAAAAACATTTGTATCAAGTGCCATGGAAAAAAATGCCTCGTTATCAATTGACTTTTGTTTTCCTTATTAACTCCTAAGTTTATACGAATGGGATTTTACTTAACTTTAACACCTCATCTGTCTCATGATACAAAAGAAGTCTTTACTAATCTATATCCCCTTATTTTCCAGTTGCTTTTGATATAAGATAATTATAATGATTATCATCGTCTTCACTCATTATGATTATAATAATAATTATTATTATCATAACAATCACCTTCTTTTCCCTCCTCCTCTTCTACTCCTTCTTCTTCTTCTTCTTCTTCTTCTCCTTCTTCTTCTTCTCCTCCTTTTGGTGTTACTGACTTATTTGCAGATTTAGCTCACCATTGTTGAATCATAATCATATAGCTCCGTTTAGTCTCATTTCACAACGCCCCCTATTGTCAGAGTCAGCAGCCATACATGTTAGCCTATGGACGTTTTTTTTTTAAATCGTTAAAAATTCATTTTTTGTTTACTGCGAAAAGCACATCCACCCCGACGTACGTTATCACTAGCTCTTTCATTTGAGCCCTCATGTCTCATTGACTTTTGAAAGTTCACCCACCGTAATTTTTCAAAATAGGTCGCAAGCTCGCCATTGCCTATAATACACATGTGAAACAAGTCGAACTTTGGACTCAGTCTGCCAAGTGATTGTAAGATTATAGGTCAAGCACACGAAGGATAAGAAGCATGCATTATCAATTATCACTTCTGCTATGTTCATTATGTCCATTTCATCCAACCCCCCACCGTAATTTTTCCATTTAGTAAAAGCAAACATTTTGCCGAGTTTAGCAAAAACATGAATATTCATAAACGGTCAGACAATACAGCCTTTTAGTACGTAACGTATAGTGAATGGGAATGGGCGATGATCCGTCCAGGAGGTAGAGGTCAGTGTTTTGTGCTGGCAATGTTCACGCGAGCGAAAATGAGACAATCGGAGCAATATGACACTTAAATCATAGTGACAAATACAGTACAGAAAGGTAATCCCATAATAAGCATTTGATTTTAAATTTATGACCTAAATGCTAACAGAAATATTATATCGGAAAATTGAAATTTTTTTCGCATCCATCTTCATTTAAATGAAGTTTGGTGTATCTTTCATTTAATTCTATGATAGCATCGGAAAGTCCATCATTAGATAAACTAAATTTACAATTAGGCTGCCTCATGTTTCCGCTGAATGACAACGAACTGCCCCAGGCACTATCATATTTGTTTAAGAAAATAAATCAAGTTCAGGACTATCCTAACTGATAGGCGTTTTCCTATCATCTTCCTAGATCGAGAACACGCTTTGCTCAAAATACCTTAATATATACAGATGAGATCCTAAGTTCGGGAGTATTTTTCTTCTCTCGATTCTGTGATTAAAAGGTTTGTAAGAGTATTCATGTATTCAGAAGAAAATTGAATTTCATTATTTGAATACATATTGTCATTCTTAATTCCTGACTATTTTGGTCTCCAAGCAGTATACTTTTGTTGATTACAATGAGTTATGCTATAGTCACAAATCTGAGCAGCGACCGACCGATCAGTAGCCTGCTCGGTCGCTGCTGGAATTTAGGCATCGCCCAGCAATTAGGTCGGTGCCCGGGCGGCGACCGCCCAGGCACCGAGCGTATTTTGGGCGGCGAGTGAAAAGTGAGCAGGCGCCGCCCAAATTTTAACTCCGCGCTAAAACTTCAGAGGCGACCGAGCGATGCCCTAAAAACGAGCGGTGCCTGGGCGGCCGCCGCTCGGTGGCCGGGCAGCCGCCGGGCAGAATTGGTTAAAAACTCGCCACTCGGCACGCCGAGCAGGCTACTTTTGGGTAATGTGACCATAGCATAAATAACAGTTTGGCCATGCCAACTATGTACATATTCTACTCATATTGAGAACAAACTGCATTGTACTATTGTTTCAATAAGCTGCAGATACATTCCCTTCCCTTTCCCTTGTCTCTTGTAGTTAATTGTGAGTATCGGTTCATGTATCCCTGTAATCTCCCTTTCCCTGTTTTAGCGTGTATTTGTATTATATAAACGTAACTTTAGTTAATTATGTCAGTTGTAGTTCAAGGAGCCTACACTATGAACATGACGGACAAAGAAAGCGGACAAAATATACAATTCCTCATTCTACCCTCAACAATTGCTATGGTAGACAAAGGAACACCCCTTCACTGCTATTATGTAAAAATGTGTAGAACAGGTGAATATGCATGTGACACCTGTTCTACTGATATTTACATAATAGCAGTGAAGGGATGTTCCTTTGTCTACCATAGCAATTGTTGAGGGTAGAATGAGGAACTGTATATTTTGTCCGCTTTCTTTGTCCGTCATATTCATAGTGCTATATCCTCAACAAGTTCTGCTTTTCCATAGGCTCCGCCACTATATCTCTTAAGTTCAACTGAAGGACAATTTTCTGACTAATGTGTACGGGTATTGTATGTACATGTATATTATTATCATTTTTCAATATGTTGTTACACTCTTTTTATAATGAAATAAAAGTTGAAGCCAATAAAGTATCTATCTATATTTCTATCTGAATGAATTAAATAATCCATGAAATGTATTTGTATTAAGTGTTCTATATTGCACTGTTTCAGTTATCGTTACAACTGACTTTCGGAACAAAAATATCAGGGCTTTAAGACCATAGTTTTATATTTCTTAATATTATCCTTCTTGTTGACGATGTTGTTGGTGTTGTTGTTATCCTAGAGATGATTGGTTACTTAAAAATAGCAACGAATACAAACATACTTTCGTCTTTCACTCATCAGAATAAATCGCAAGAATGAAAACAGAGCCGGAGTCGGCAATATTTTCGGAAGCCATTACAGGGAACAAAGCGCGCTTTGTAAATTTGTATCATTATCAATTATTATAATCATCACTAACACCATCATCATTATCAGCATTACTACTAATTCTACTAATGATAATAACAGTAGCATTAGTTATAATATTACAAACAATAATATTTAGTAATATTAAGAATAATAATGATAATGATAATGATTCTAATGACAATTCTTATTCTAATGATAATTCTAAAGATAATTCTAATGATAATTCTAAAGATTATTCTAAGGATAGTTCTAAAGATAATTCTAATGATAATTCTAAAGATAATTCTAATGATAATTCTAAAGATAATTCTAATGATAATTCTAAAGATAATTCTAATGATAATTCTAAAGATAATTATAATGATAATTCTAAAGATAATTCTAATACTACTAATACAAGTGATAATAATAATAAGAGGAAGAAGAAGAAGGAGAAGAAGAAGGAGAAGGAGAAGAAGAAGAAGAAGAAGATGAAGAATAGTAATAACATAATGATAACAATGTCATTACTGCTATATGCTTTACACCTCATTCACACCGCTAGACCGACTCCAAACCGACGCCAGACCGACCGCTTCTTAGCCATAGGAGATAATGGAATTTTCTGATGGTTCAGTTGTCGGTCTGGTGCCGGTCTCATCGATATTTCCGGGACGTAATGTTAAAGGGGGTGTAGCATGACGAGACTACGTGTCTTTCCCGTGGCCTGACTCGGGGCCAATCGGGTATAGTACGACTACGGACGACGCAACCACAGTATTCACGTGCGTGCAACATACGCGAACCGAAGCGTGAGGAGAACTTCGGTCTGTTTCGCGAACGCTAGCGCGCTGAACGTTAATCACGTCCATTTGTTTACGTGCAGTTGTCCAAAATAAGTCGTAGATGGCGTTAACCATTATTTGCCATGCTACACCCCTTTAAGCAACTTTTTTTCTTTCTTTGGCAGACATATTCGACCAACAAGCAGGTACCGGACTCGGCTGCCACGGCCACAGCCTACCTGTGCGGAGTCAAGACCAAGACGGGTGTTCTTGGGGTCGACGATAGGGTCGAGAGGGGTGATTGTGTCTCTTCCCTCGGAGGGGAAGTTAAATCCATCTTGGAAATGGCACAAGAAGCAGGTCAAAAAAACGTATTTTTTTCTTGTATGTCGTAATTTTCGCATTTAAAAACAATATTTTGTGGAAGAAAATGCTTCTTTAGGATATTTTCTGTTTCATTTTGAACATAAAGTTATAAGTTTCCTTAACACTTTTGGACGATTAGGCCGTCTTCAAAAGTGCTGCGGTTATCCCCGTCAATGTTTTTTTTTGTATGATGTAAAGTGGAATACGCTTCAGTGGGTGTTTCATAAAGCTGTGCGTAAAGTTAAGCATGACTTGATTGAGGAGCTAAATGGGATTCTCAAATCATTTTAATTGCACAACTTGATTGAGATTATGGGAAATACAGTCACACTTTAAAATGTCAGGAAAAACTTTGGGCATCCCATTTTGGTCTTCATATTCAAATCATTTGTAAAGTCATTCGTAACTTTACGCACAGCTTTATGAAATACCCCCGGACGCGTCTTATTTTTTCGTACCACGTACGAAAAAAATAAGAAGCCCCCCGGACGCATAAATAATTGATTAGGGGTAGGCCATTTTTGCGTCTTCTCTTCCTTCTTTGTTTTTTGCGAACATATTTCTGTAGATCTATTTTTGTTTTTTGTTCTTGTATTTTTTTACAGGAACAACATGAATAAAAACAAAATAAAAATCGTCATTGACGTCATTGCCTGTTCAATTATTTAATGAACTAAGGTTTCTTTCTACGAAACTGTACATAAAAAAGCTTTTTATTCAGTGAAATGGAGAGCACAAACATAACCTAAATAATTTTTTAATGATTCCATGAGTGTAACATAATGCCGGATCAAGTCAATCAATCATTTCTGCCATCGTCATAAAAGCCTCATTGTATTCAAAACCATGCAAATGATAAATGTTTGACGAATGCAGAGTGAAGAAGAAATAAAAAGAATACCATTAATACTCCAGTGAAACCTTATTTCCGGTCATCAAATTGTATCGTATCCATGGTAACAAGTCATGAAGGTCTGGATTGCGCTGTTATTATAAAATAATATTAATATCAAAAGAATGTGCATTATAATCAAAATTAATTATTCATCCAAGGATGCGTTGGTCAGCTAGTGAAATCTATTTTAACAAACAAGATCACATATACGTACTGACAAGCTAAACTATTAGAGACCCCCAAACATGGAGAAACTAGTACATTTGATTTCAGATTAAGAACTTAGGGGATAAAAATTGCGCCTGTCTGTCTTGAGGAGAGAGTGTGTGTGTGTGTGTGGGGGGGGGGGGGGGGCGGAAGGAGACATACCCCCTAGTATGCACACAAACTTACATGGTCGTACGTGTGCCCCCTCTCAGTTGGCTAACTTTCATTGCATCCATGTATCAAATGTATCATGCCCCTGGATCTGCTACTGAAATATTTGTAAAGCATATGAAGAAAAGACAAATTATAATTCTACTCATAAATCACCAAATTTGGCGCTTTGTCATTTCATGTATGTGTTTATGCGAGTTATGATCCTCTCCACCATTGAGTAATAATTAGGACAAATAATCATACTCCTATATATCTTATTTCTTTCATTTTATCATCGAACAGGGAAGGACAGGAATTTAAATGATGCAATTAACAGCCGTGATAGGTTAACAATAGAGAAATTGTCATCGTTTTACTAAAGCATAGGAATCCAAAGTAATGTTTCCCCCTTTTGTTTTCGATGCAGGGAAATCCGTTGGTTTTGTCACGACCACCACACTCACTCATGCTTCACCTGGTGCCCTCTACGCCAAAGTCCCGGACAGGAAATGGCAGTCTGACATGGACATTCCTCGCGGGGAACGCAACCTGGGTTGCGTCGACATGGCGCAACAGTTTGTCAGCAACAACAACATTCAGGTCAGCATGGTGTATCTAGATATTTTTTACCAGAGATGTGTAACAATGCAGTAGTATGCCAAAGAAACAGTAGTGCCATTGGCGTATCAAAGGGGTGTTTTAGAATTTAGAATGGAGCTCAAGGGGGGGGGGGGGGGGGGTGGATGTTGAGAAGAAAAAACACGATTGTTCACTCCCTCCCCCCCCCCCCCCCCCGCTAAATATTTTCTTTATACGAATATTTCCCCCCCTCCGGATTTACCGGCTGATACGCCGCTAAATCTTTTCTCACAAATTTGGCACACACACAAATAGAGCTCCTTACCCCCTGAGAACATGCTAATAGATTACAATCAAATTGCTTCTGTTTTGGTTTGTAAACTCGCGCTATGGCGGAGGCATCATTTTCGACTGCGCGCAGTCGAAAATCCATCTAGTTTCATTTATAAGTAGGAACGTTTTGGAATGAAATTTCCTGCACGTTAAAGTAATAATTCCTCTTTGTGAACTAGCCTTCAGGATGTCGGACACCCCGGCAATCCGATTCTCTGGTCATTGTTTACGCTCAAACTTCTGCTAAGTGTAGCCAGGGAATTGGGGCAATTAAGTGACACCCCCTCCCAGAAAAAAAAAAGATGAAATGATAACGATAAATGACAAGTGAGGAGTTTCATCGGTAAATCTTATTTCCTGTTTGCTCGAATATATACTATCGGTGAATGAATACAATATTATCCCAATTGGCTTGCTACGCAAATGCCCTAAAATGCATGCATTTTATTTTTGCAGGTTGCCCTCGGAGGCGGGAGAATGAAATTTATGAGCAGGATCAACCGAGATCCGGAATATCCGAGCATGCCTGGATCTCGAATAGATGGTCGTAATTTGATTCAGGAGTGGATCAACAACAAACCGGATCCGGACCGAGCCCACTACGTCTGGAACGAGGCGGATTTTAACAAAATCGATCCGGAAGAAACCGACTACCTCCTCGGTAAGTACTTTTCCCATAGAATCCAGAAAGAGATAAATTACACTACCGATGGTGTTACCTCATATTCAAAGGTGTAATACATGATCAATAGCGGACTCTTCGAAAATTATCCCCTACATGAGGACATCTTCCACAAAATATGACCTATTTTTGCCTTCAAACGTGTACAAAATTAGCACCTAATATAACCCTACAGCTTATCACAATTTGCCTTTAAAATGTGTCTTTCGATTCGAAGGTTCCTTTTTGAAATACATGACCTCTTTTGGGTGATTGTTTTTGCTCTTTAAAAACGAAAAATAATACCCACAAACAGTTGAATGTTCGCGATCATCCCCGAAATGCATCCCTTTTGTCGCGCAATTTCCAAATATCATGCGTACATAAAATTAACATGAAGTGATACCACCTTGATCACACTGACAAAGTGTTATAGATACATTTGTAAAGAAATCAGTATATCCCATTAATGCCATGCAATGATTACCTAACCAACCCCTACGGAAAATTACCAAGTTGTTAATATGAACATAAACAATATGATGTTTGGGCAACAATTCGATCGTTCTACATCTTCGTCAAACCAATCGACTCTATTGTCATAAAACGTTCACAAACGGTACAAATAATCATAAAAAAAAAATTCCATGAAAGATACATAAATATAGCACAGGAATCAACATCCAACATTATTTTTTAAGGTTTTGTTATATTCCCGTCTTTCATTGAATCTTCCAACGCTAAATATGGCTACAAAAGCCTTGAGACTTCCGTTTTCCAATTCGTTGGTCAAAAACAGGTTTAATTTGTCGTCTTCATCCCTGGCAATTAAGATACGTCTCTACTAGAGAAGCCCTTTTCAGCCGGAGTACCGTGAATAATATAGAAATACTGCACAAGTTGCTTTAATTAGTTGGAAATGAGCGCTCCAAATATAATTACAGGAATTAGAGTGTGTGTGTGTGGGAGAGAGAGAGAGGGAGAAAGACAGACAGAGAGGGAGAGAACAAAAAAGAAAAAAAAACAGACAGACAGAGAGAGGGAGGGAGAGAGAGAGAGAAAAATATGCAAATACCCAAAAGAGATACTCTCTCTCAAAATTATGAATACGGATAACTGATTTAACATAGTGTGAAAGTCACTTTGAAAACAAGGCATTGTAGGGGGAGCTTGATGATTCGCATTATGAACTAGAAACAACTACATTGTTATTACTGAAAGAACTGCTGTTTTTTATGAAGGATTTAATTGCAATCCCCAAAATAGATGTCTCGGCCTAAGGCAAAAACAAGCTTATTTATAGGCACGTTACAAAACATGCAGTATCTAAGAAACAACAGAAAACATTAATCACAAGTCTGTTGAGTAAATAATAAATATCGAAAGTTCAAGGCGTCATAGGACGCACACGACTAATCCGTCCGCCCCCAATGCACTATGGACGTGCGGAAGAAAGTTGATATGATATTAATTGATTAAATAAATTCATGTGAAATTGAATAACTGATCTCTGTACATTTTGAGAATGTAAATGATGTTTGATAACCATAGGCTCCTCGATTTTGCCCCTAGGCTGAAGTAAGCTTGTCTTTGTGTAGTTCCACAGTTGAAGTCGGCAGATTGGCCAGGCGGTTGTTTGGCCGGGTTATACAGGTCTTACAGAATCTGTGTGAGCCGGGAAAATGCCCAAATAAGGCTCTTCATTCATGACATTTTTATATTTTGTCGCTTCTCTAAAAATAAAAACGGATTACATCGAGAGGTTTTCAAAATATGATTTATATAGTATCTTCAACTGAACACGCAAGTGAATGTCGGCCCAATTAGTTGTGTGACTCCTATTCCACCATCAAAATTATCGAATACCAATGCGCATCGGATTGTGTTTAGAGCTTGAATAGCGCCAACTACAGATCCTATCCTTTCCCAACAGTTCCGTCAATAGAGTAATTCACCCCAAACAAATTGTAAAACAACATACTAAACATTCAGGCAAATTTAAGATGTGGAAAGAAGTTAGATTGGCATAATATGCAAAATAGATATTGTCTTATTAGAAAATGTATATTTCCCCTCTAAATGTGCATTCAAGTACTAAATCTAAAGGGTTTTTAAGGGTCAGTTAACAAAATGTCATTTTCAAAATAATTTCATCAATATCATTTGCATAGTATACAAAATAACATCGGCCATGGAGATAATTTTTTGTTCATAAATTATTGCGCGTCTAAGTACCCGACTGAATAATTCAAATTCCCCAAAATATGTTACTAAAGATGGTAGACATAATCTTACATCCAAATTGTGAGTCAAATTTGCATAATATGCAAATAAGCGTTCGTCATTATAACATTAACATTCACATTTCCCTATAAATTTGCATCGAAGTATGCAATTGAAACAAATAAATCCGATGTTTTCAAAAGCAGGGAAAAATAATGGACACAATAATAAAGTAATAAATATAGTGTGCATTGTTTACATTGCTTCTCTCCAATAAAATGGTTTGCAAAGATCATTGCAGTTTTGTTCTTCTCGTTCTGTTTCCAGCATTTTTATTGTCTGTAAAAAGGTGGCTGGCTAGAATGCTCCCCAGTGAGTGAAGAGAGTGCATATATTGCGTGCGGAAAACCCTGAATCCAATAACAGGGGTAAAAATATTTCTGTCAAGCGCTTACAGGCATAGAATATACTACTAGGCGCTTTGAATCCAGACTTTTATTATTAATAACCAACCAACTCAGGACCAGGAAGGTGTTTCATAAAGACCCCTAGTCAAACTTAACTCTAAGTTGGACTTAAATATTATGGAGAGCCATTAATTTTGTATCCTTAAAATAAAATATTTTCAAAAGCAAAAATTGAAGTATTTTAGACTTTTTATAAATTAAACATCAAGAACATTAAATCTCCTTGATAATAAAAAATATGATTGATTTGAATCAACATTTTATGCCTTTTAAAATAACTTTTACAAAATATTTTTAAACATGCTTACGGCTTTCCATAATTTTTAAGTCCAACTTAGAGATAAGATCAACTTAGGATTTTTGTGAAACACCCCCCAAAAATGATAAAAGACATTTTTGAAATATCCTCAATGTCCTTTCCACTAGGTCTCTTCGAGTACAGCCTCATGAAATTCGACATCCGTCGCGACAACGACACGGGAGGTGAACCGAGCATCGCCGAGATGACCGACAAGGCCATCCGGATCCTCAGCAAAAATCCCAAAGGATTCTTCCTCTTTGTCGAAGGTAAGATAACTATGGTGCCATGTTGAGGGGCATCAGTAGGCAAACCTATGGGGGGGGGGGGGCAGGGCATATCTCCCATCGATACTCCCATTTACTTCAATTTTTCTCTACATATCCATTACAATCTCTTTCCTAGTCGACAAATTTTAAGATATAAAGGGCCTATCTCATTGAGCGGCGAATGCTAAAGGGCCTATCTCACTGAGCAGCGAATGCTTGCGAACGTTGCGAATTTGGGTTCGCCAACTTTTCTGACGAATGTTGGCGAAAATCAGCGACATTAAGTGACGTTTAGCGACAATTAGCAACATTTGAACGAATGTCTCCGCAAGTGTTTGCGAAAGGCAGTTGGCGACTATTAACGACTGTAAGCAAATGTTAGCGACAGTTTTTGCGAAGATTAGCAACTATTTGCCAATCCTAATTTGCCACTATTTGTAAACGCTTGAGACCTTTTGCTAACTACTGGTACTCAATGGGTCGATTTGATAAAGG
The DNA here is from genome assembly GCA_035222895.1 of Strongylocentrotus droebachiensis. Classification (NCBI taxonomy): domain Eukaryota; kingdom Metazoa; phylum Echinodermata; class Echinoidea; order Camarodonta; family Strongylocentrotidae; genus Strongylocentrotus; species Strongylocentrotus droebachiensis. Next base: position 37,861 of record JAVYIG010008513.1, read on the forward strand.
AACCATAGGGTAAAGTGGTCGCTAGCTTTGGCGAAACACAGAGAACTGACGAAAACAAAGAGCAAAACCGTTTAACAACCGTTTGCAAAGGCTTACGACTGTTTTGCAAACGCTTGCGACTGTTTTGCAAACGCCTGCAACTGTTTGCGGACAAATAGATTCGGAAAGAAATTTTGAACATGTTCAAAATTTCTTTGCGACAAGAAAAACTGTTTACAACAATGAAAACTGTTTGCGATCTTTCTTGCAACCTTTTACAACATTTTACAAACTCTGGCGAAACCCCAAATTCGCTACGTTCGCAAGCATTCGCCGCTCAGTGAGATAGGCCCTTAAGGAACGTTGCGAATTTGAATTCGCCAACTTTTCTAACGAATGTTGGCGACAATCAGGGTTCGTCCTTTGAATGTTCAAAATTTCATCGGACAAGGAAAACTGTTTGCGATCTTTCTTGCAACCTTTTACAAACCTTTTGCAACCTTTGACGAACCCTGGCGAAACCCCACAGTCGGCTACGTTCGCAATCATTCGCCGCTCAGTGAAATACCCTTAATTCTCACTGAGCGGCGAATGCTTGCGAACGTATCGAATTTGAGGTTTCGCCAGGGTTCGTAAAAGGTTGCAAGCTTCGTTAAAGGTTGCAATTTGTTTTTCCGCAAACAGTTGCAAGCGTTTGCAAAACAATCGTAAGCTTTTGCAAATGGTTGTAAGACGGTGTCGCTGAAGTTCTTTTTGATTCGCCAATGTTAGCAACCACGTTACCATATGGTTCCTATATACAAGCGGTCACCTTTTTTTTTTTTTTGGTCTCAAAATTTCAAAATTTGACATTTTTTTTCGTTGGGGGGGGGGGGGGGGGGTAAGGTCACCTTAAGCCGTGGGTATAATTTTTTTTTTTTTTTTTTTTTTTTATAATACAAAACAAAAAAACCAAAAAAAAAAACAAAGGGGGGGGGGGTTTAGGTTTTTTTAGGGGGGTTTACATACATTAAAATACCAAAGGGGGGGGGGGGGGTTTGAACCCCCAAACCCCCCCCCCCTGCGTACGCCCCTGGGTTCGTACACCTGGGGGGGGGGATGACTCAGGGGCGGATCTAGCTTTTTGCTAAGGAGGGGGGGTTGACCAAAATAATGACGATGCGGAGCATCGTCCACGAGCCGCGAAGCGGCGAGCCGATTTTTTTTTGGGTGTTTATTTGAACCCCGTAAGTGATGTTTTCCTGGCATCTATTAACACAATGGAAACCATAAAAAGCAGTGCATGATAACGTCTTTTTAAATCAAGTAACAGTTAAATACACAGTTATATCCAGAGTTACCATGTGTTTGGTTAAGTTACCAGATGAGTTGAATATCTTCTCACAATATTTGCACTTGAAAGGGTTTCTCTCCAGCGTGCGTTCTTTTTTTTTAATTTTTTTTTAATTTTCTTCTTTTGTTGTTGTTGTTTTGTTTGTTTTTTGGGCCGCCCAAGGGGGGGGGTTAAACCCCCTAACCCCCCCCCGTAGATCCGCGCCTGTTAAATCTTGTGGTTATCTTGTGGTTTCCAAACCACAAGATAACCACAAAATACTTGTAAGATTTTCTTTTTTTACCGTCTGAATTGGCTTTCACCGTGTGAATGCGGCTAATAACAATAAACACAATTACAATAATGATGAGGATTATTATTATCATCATCATAATTATTATTATTATTAATATTATAATTGTTATCATTATTATTATTACTATTATTATCATCATTATGACTTATTAAGTAAGCAAATATCATTCCCCAAAACCTGGGGGGGGGGGGATGATTGTACATGCCATCCCCCCCCCCCCCCACCTTGTGAGGTGGGGGGGGGGATGCATCCCCCTCATCCCCCCGTTGTCTACGCCTCTGAGTGGAGGTGTCGTGGTACAGTGGTTTATTTTCACTTGACTCTCAATCCAAGGGTTGAGGGCTCCAATCCCAGCCCGGTGCTATCGCCCTTTCGAAAGACATTAATCTCAATTTGCTGCACTCCACAAAGGTTTGTGGGTGTCTTTAAAATGGCGCCTGGCCTGGAATGTACAATATTTTTGTGTACAGGCAAGCTTAATCCGATGACTGGGGTAATGAAAAGGTAAAGCGCTTATGTTAAGCGCTATTCATGCCATGAATAGCATTATTATTATTATTATTATTTTTGTCATTATTGTTATTAAAATCATTATCATTATCTTTATCATTATTAATGTTACTATTACTATTATTTGTATTATTATCATTATCATTATTATTGTTGTTGATATTTTGATATAAATGCTGATTGTCTGGCCTGCAATTCGATCACGGGGCACCTAACATGTTTTTTCACGTTCCCTTTCCAACTTTCCAACTTTCTCCCCATCTCTCTTTCTCTCTCTCTCTTTCTCTCTCTCTCTCTCGCCCTTTCTTCATGCTTTCTTTTTCCCCATCAAATCATGGCACACATGCCCCGTATCTCTGAAGCTAGGTTACCGAGGAAGATAAATTCACGAGAAAAACGTTTTTAAAGATCATGGAATCATCATTCCTAATCCTAATTCATTCATTGGTAGTAACAACCATGATCCCTGAAATTATGCTACCGAGGAAGATAAATTCTTAAGAAAAGTGTTTAAAAAAAATTAATGATGGAATCATCATTCCTAATCCTAATTCATTCATTGGTAGTAACGACCGTGATCCATGAAATTATGCTACTGAAGAAGATAAATTCATGAGAAAAATATTTTTAATGATGATGGAATCATCGTTCCTAATCCTAATTCATTCCTTACAGGTGGTCGTATCGACCATGGGCATCACTTCGGCGTAGCCAACCTGGCTCTGACTGAGACGGTGGCGATGGACAAGGCTATCGACGTCGCCCTCGGATTGGTCGATACCGAGGAGACCCTTGTCATGGTTACCTCCGACCACGCCCATACATTCAAGATGGCGGGCTACTCGGCTAGGGGAAACCCCATATTAGGTAAAGAAAAAATATATAAACAATGTAATGGGCTGTATAGCGTATCTATCCTAGAATAAAGTTTGCTCAACCCCTTTTTGAAGACTCAAGAGGAAAAGTCAATATTTAGGTTTATAGCGCCGTTGGCTGCTCTGCCCCCCCCCCTCAGCTGGAGGGCAGTGACGTAGACATATAATTGGGAAACGTCCACCCTCCCCTCTCTGCGTTGTCTTTTCTCTTTCTAGTAATGTTGATTCTATATCATACTAAAAAATAAAAAAACAACTCTTTTTATTTCAATATTATTATAGACAAAATTCCTTATTGATTTCGGTTTATGCGACTAGAGCTGGCGCTATAGGATGCAATACATAGGCATAGGTGTAGAATTTGAAAACATGATGTTATTGTTTTATACTTGGTATATATTCCATCCTCAATTAGAGCCCTGTAAAGCTCACCCACACCTCCTTTCGTCTCCATCTCTGTCTCGTTCTATCTGTTAATGCCCTCCTTTCCTCTCTTCTATCTCTCTGTCTTTCTCGAATTAAAAAGAAAATCAAAATATGCCCCCACCCAATGATATATATTTCTCTTCCCTTCTTGACCTCCTTTTTGTCTCTTACTGTGTCTCCGATTTTCCCTTTTCATCTCTGAACCTGAATTTGAAAACCATAAGGCTCTACACCCTTTAACAGTGGAGTTAAATGATCGGACTGGGTGTTCGCATAAAATAATCAGATAATATTGAAACTGCTGTTGTACATGAGCCTTGAAATCGTCGGGATTTTGAATCTTAAGTCTTAACTCTGAACTACATGTATATGGTGATAAAAAAATTCCAGTCTGAAAGTGATTTCGGAAGGAATGAATATTTGAAGGAATGTTAGTTGGAACTAACTTTATTGTGTGATCTTCTGGATGAATGAGTAACACTAGGGTGCATGAACATGATAAAGCAAGTCTCGCACTGGAGAGGAGAGCTAGGAGGTAATTAACCCTTCAAGAGCTTAAGAAGGTAGTTAGTCTAGCAATCCTCCTCCTTTCAGCGCGTGTATACTCCATCCGCTACTTTGCCTGCCGATTACCAAAAAAAAATCTTTATATTTTCTGTATGAATAATTATTTTGTAACCAATTTAAGTTTGCTTTCTCATGCAGGCAAGTCTGACGGACGGTCTACCGATTTAGGGTCTTACACCACAGTCGGCTACATGAATGGACCCGGTGCGATCATTACATCTCTCTCCTACAGACTTCTTGGACGGCGCCCTCCTGTGACGGATGATAACATAGGTCTATTAACTTTTTTCCCCACCGCATTCGACACAAGTCGCCCTTGACCGACCTTTTCAAGAAATTAAATGTATCCTAAAATACCGAGTTAATTCATCTCCAAAAATGAAAAATAAAACATTTGTTATTAATGTTCTGTTGAAAAGCCAAAGTGTCCACACGAATAATGAGTTATGTCATGATTGTAATAAAATGATGAGCTTTTTCGTAGAATGTATATTTATTATTTTTCACATATAGATCTCAATCCATGAAAGGAAATTACATTCCATTCAAGTCTTAATTGGGAGAACCAGCGGGAGAAGATGATAATTCGGCATCCCAACCTTACTAAAAATCTACTCTTTCATTTAAAAATAGAAGCTACACAACATTCACGGGGTTTATCATGGAAACAATTATGTCAAGGATATATATATAGTTATTTATGCTAAACCTGATATAAGTTCAATGAGGACTTAGGCATTACTCCGAGAATGTCTGATCGTACATTAGAGGACCTTCATAGGTAGATAAGCAGGGATGTCGGTCCGATAGCTCATCCTCCTCCCCCATAACTTTTCTAATATTCTAGGCAGTTATGCTTTAAAATAAGTCACATCTCAGCCCCCCTTCTAATCTATAAATTAAACAATCCTCCTCTTTCGTAACTGCAGGAAGACCGTTCTACCTGCCCCAGGCTGTCGTCCCGACGTTCCTCGAGACACACGGAGGGGACGATGTCGCTATCTTCGCCATCGGCCCCATGTCCCATCTCGTACACGGCGTTCATGAGCAGAACTACGTGTCCCATGTCATGCAGCGGGCGGCCTGTATCGGCTACTACGCCGACAACTGCCAGGCCGTTCAGGCCGCGGCCGGCGATGACGACTTTGGCACGCTCTCCGACGCGACTGCCCTTCGCGTGGATGCTAAGCTTGGCATTTTGCTTGTGTTTTCCGTCTTCCTGGCTTTGGTCAAGATTGCTTAAAATCATCAAATTCGTCAACCCCACTGTATTCATATTATTTCTGATAATTTTTAATAGGAGAATGATCGAGGCAACATGAGCATTCGAAAATAAATCACTTGTTCTCTTGATTTCCATATAAAAATGTGAGCAACTGAGAAGAAAAAAAATGGCTACACATTTCCAGCTAAATTTTCGTACATACACTGAAGCCCATACAATTGGAATGATTATTTAAACCTCTTCATATAGTGATTGTGGGAATATGATTATTTTTCTCGATAGAATATTAAAAAGAATTTATTTTAGTATGATATCCTCCGCATTTGTTACGATCCAATGCGAAGCATCTTTGGGGGTGTTAATGTTAATTTACGTGTCTGTTCCCAACAAATAACGCTTTATTCGCAATAGTTAATTTTTTACATTTACTTTCCCATGTAATTCTCCATTTCTAAATCTTCAAGGAGAAAGAATATTTTATGATGCACGTTTAGAAAATATTCAACAATGTAAGTTTTTTTCTTTCTTCATTTCGAACGCAACTAACTTGGATTGTGACTTCAGCGTTCACCGGTTCACCCAATATGTACTTTAAATTGTGTCCTAATTCATGCAGAGACCATTTGAACACTTTATTATCTTGTCTTCCTTGTTTCAACTGAAATATGTCTCCATATCAACCATTGTAATCAAACCTAATTTCTTTTTGTTTAATCATGGTAGCCACCGGATGAAATATATTTGTAGAATGCATAAAGATCGTAAATCTAGTATTATTCTGTTTGATACAAAAATAAAACTCATCTTGCATTTACTTTATTCATCAAGTTCCGTCATCTATGTCACAAATTTATTGCTATAAATTTTGTATTGCTGTGAGGTTATTAGTATCAATATTACATTATAATTTCAGCCAATGTCTTCCATATGCTCCGCTTAAGTAAACTAATAATCATAAAATATTTACTTATCAAATGCAAATTAAATAATTAACATACACCTTCGCTTTTTGGTCTATATCTGTTAAGTCTCATGCTGTTTTGGGTTGTTACGTGTTTTTCTTTGCATCTTTGTTTAAAGTAACGATATTTTTTATTGAAAAACAGTGATACAAGACATACTTTAAATAGTCACATCTCTTTTTTCAAAGCAAAAATTGCACCAGAACTACACCACTATATATGAACATTATGAATCGTTATGATTCTTAACTATTCTTTGTATAGTTCTAACTTGTTCTGACAACTGTCCTTGTACATCGTTTGGATTCGCAGAGGTGCTACGATAATTTGGAGCAATTTTGAAAGTTCAAAAGCATGAATATTCCGAATCAGATATATCCGTATATAGTGTGAAAGGGACCTAAACGACAGGAATAAAACTCCTCCCGGCAGCTGTTCCATGCCAATCATCGACATAATATATAGTGGCCTAAACTTTTACGATTTCTAATTAGCGATTTTTCTGTAAAAGGAGCCGCCCTGCCGATAAAATAGTTAATAATAAACTACTTAAGAGCACATATTTTGTAAAGCGATTTTGCGAGGCGTCAATTACCGTGAACATAATATTTAACGCCTCCGTAAATGATATCCAAATAAACTGTTTAACGTTTAATGTTTACCACGTTTACACCTCCCCTTCACATTTCAATTTCCCTTAAGAATATAGACAGAATCATCCGTTGTGTAATTGAAAATTCCGCTTTCTGCAATGCACAAGATTTCATCCCTTTGTGATACATTTTTCTAAAACATATGTTAATTTTGATAGTTTCTGAATTATGAATACACATTTCAATATTTTGTGGGAAAACAAGTGATATAATTTCGAAAAAAATATATTATAATCATTTCGTGAAAGCATGCCCTTTGTTTTGCTATCTTTTTTGAAGTCTTTAGTACGCCGTATTAGTTTCCGTACTATCAAATGGCGTTAATCATGACGCATTTAGAATTCATTCAATTTTCCCGGTTTTATTGCTTCCTATAATTGGTACGATCATTAGCGCCAAAGCACCCTAAAGTGAGAACGAATAAAAATAGGTAACTTTACGCTCGACATATTTTCTGAGGTTCATTGCCCCCGAACCAGGCACGAAGACAGTGTGGCGCAATTATTAGCGAGGGCACCGCTAGAGGGGTGGGGATCAGGAATAATGACACCTACCCCTCTGCAGTCAAAGTTTCTGTTAGCAAATTATAGTTTGAATTTGCTACCCTTGTCTTTGTGATGTCCAGCTATTTAGATTTAAACTGTTTTTTAAATAAAAATCAAGGGGAGGGAAAGGGAGGAGCTCTTTTTTTGAAAAATTTTGGTCATAACATTTATTTTGCTCAAGTGGATGATTAGCTGCCCCTTCGCCCCTGAAACCCTACATCCTGGATACGCCTTTCTGTTGAAAAAAAATATTCCACTGTACTTTCAGAGGCCATAACATAGAAATTCCTCATTATGTTTATGCATTTTTCTTCCTCTGCCCCCGCCGTTTCCACCAAAAACCTGTCCTTCATCGCGGCAGACGAGAAGCGAATCGTTCGGAGCTTCTAATTCGGTTATCTAAAGAGAAGGGTGCGGCGTCGGAACGACTGAAAGGCACTGTGGGGCAGATAAATAATCGACGATGATCATCGACTTCATTTGCTAATTACTTGGTCTCCTGCGGCGATTCTTACGATTCGCCCATTGAGATTCGCCCCATCCGCACGCACGATGAACCTCGACCGGTTCGCGTTGCGAGCAGAGTGTGCGCCATTCGTAGCCTGTGTTCGAGGAAATTCTAGCGTAGGGTTTCAAAGGCTCATCTTTATATTGCCCTTACTTTAAAGCCCCACTGCACTACTTATAGCTACTTACGCCCTCTATATAGCAAACAATGCCAATCGGTGCATATTGGTCCCCCATGATCCCTTTTATCTTATGTTAATTGAGAGCTGATTTGATGAGATAACCACCTGTCAGTGACCTTGCAGGGAGGTCTAATTCCCCCTGGCCACACTAGTGCAGATGGGATTTAAGCGATGATAACATTTCGTGATCTGCATTTTTGTTTAGAGAAATGGACAAACATACCTGTATCTTTATACAAGAGAGACCATTTCCCACCAACGCGCAATCAAGTAGGTCAGTGAATATTGTTTGTCGGTTGTCTGTTGAGAGTCAGAAGGGCACTACTTTGTATTGCAATAGAGTTTTCTAGACTTTTCTGTCTTTCAGATTAATAAAAGATATTAATCATGATTGAACATGAAGATACTATATCAACACATCATGTAATGAAAACAAAAACAAATACACAAACAAACTCACACGAATACTCTGATATCTTATCATGTTGTTCAAAACGTATTGTCGAAACCGGTTTTGTAAGCTAACATACGCTAACAACGCTACTTTCTATTATAAAGCTACAAAAATATTAAATAAATGATTACTGTGTTTATGTAGGCCTCTATACCACTACCCATATATCCTTCAGTGGCTGTTACCCCCTGTCTTTTTCTGTTATAGATATGCGCTTACCACTTATTTACTTGGCTAACCTATCTGCATTTTAAACTTTAGAGTTGCAAATCAAATCTTAAAGCCTCTCTTAAGTGTTGGGGAGCCTCAAATATTTAATGGCAAAATTTCACCTAAATTGTATCATAATGTAAAAGAGGATATCATTATTTTAACACACACTTCTGCAAGGATTTTCAAAACAAATGTGTTTGAAGACGAATATCGATGAAAGAATACAAAACTGTGGTTTTCTGCGTACAACACAAAACCAAAATATAGTAATCTGTCATCAATATTCGTCTTCAAACACATTTGTTTTGAAAATCCTTGCAGAAGTGTGTATTTTTTGGCAAATTTTGGGCTCCCAACACTTTAGAGGGGCTTTAACTTTTACAGGACAAACTTACTACTTTTATGACTCATCGAACTAAAATCAAAGTACAATGAACACTCGTCATTTTTACGTCACCTTCAGCACCCGGTTCAGAACTCATAAACATGTCTATGACAATGCATTCTTAACAATACAGACTTGAAGCTTTAAAATTCTTCCTGAAGGAATTTAAAGATAATCAAATCAAGTCATTCAGTGACTGTTTAAGACAATGATGTAAACATCAGCATTCCAGCTGTATTAGTGCTTATCAAGTTTAGTCCAATTTTTTGTTTATTTGTTAAAGGATCTTCGTATCAGTCTATATATCAGTGACGTAACCTGTGCCTAGTCGTCACTGAGGGGGCACTTGCTAGCATGATGGAGCAAAGCGACGGAACGCGTAATTTTTTGGTAGGATATAAGCATGGACCATGATACAAGGCCATTATGGTGTCTCTCGTTATCATGACCTCCCCTCCCCCACTCTCTCTCTCTCTCTCTTTCTCTCTGTCTATCTCCCTTTCTTTCTCTGTCTCTGCTCCTATTCCCCACTCACTTTCTCGTTTATTGTTCTTTTTCCCCTTTTCTTTGCGAGGATATGTACAACGGTGGCAGGGGGGGGGGGGTAATATTAAGATATCTTAACATGAAACCCCCTCTCTCCTTATCTTTCTCACACTTCATCCTCCTTATTTTTGTCCCCATTCCCCCGTCTCCATCTCAGCTTTTTTTCTCCCTCACTCTCACAATATCACTCAACAGTAAGTTGCTATGCCTTCACTCATCCCTTCTAAAAAGCTCATCAATAATAAACGACTTCTCAATAGGCTAAGAGCCAGTGTCACGAACGATCCGTTTAGGCCATGTGATACGTTCCGCCGTAACCAATCGGTGGAATATTTACCCGCCTCTTCCTTCGCTGATTCGATCCGCATCTCTACAACACGTCTATTGCACGGAATTTACATCATGTATAATGGTAAAACACCCTAAATTATGCACATTTTCTCTTCTGCCCCGTCTTGCAAAGAGTTGCGATTGATCCAAATCAATCGTAAGTCCTCCAATCAATCGCAAGATCGCAGTCTCCTATCTCTTATGTACATAGATTGATTTCAATCGCAAATAAGATGCGATTGATATCAACTCTTTTTAAGACGGGGCCCTGATCTGCCTTTGCAGCCAATCAAACGTCTCCAAAACATCTACACCAACAAAGCGCACACAACTGCCAATTTAAGATCATAATGCCATTCATGGTGCAGACCACCAATTACCATCTCATTTACCGCTCGTTTAAAAAAAAAAAAATACCATCAGATTCTTGCGGCGTGAAGACTCGCAGTCGTCAAAATGGCAAAAAGATGCATCTAAATTGCGTCGCTGTTTCCTGGATTTATGAGCCCAAACTTTCTGTAGCACAGCTACTATATAGATGTACTCTACTGCGTTGTGATGAAAACAGTGCTGCTTTACAGACTCACAATAAATAAATAAAGATATAAAAAAGCTCCTGAAAACAAGTGCGTCTTAAACAAAAATTGAAGATAGCAACAGGTGGGGCTTTTCTTATGTCTAGCGGTAGGCTATTCCAACATTCTGTTTCTCCGACATCAAAAATGAAAATGTACGTCAGTTTATTAGCAGAAGCCCTGAGCAAAGGCCGGATAGAATCGGCGGCCCCGGGACGTATTGGTGGGTATGTGATTTCAGTTGATTCGATTTTTCGGAACCCGGATCGAATCTTCTGCGACACCGGCTGTCTTCTGACCGCGGCGGAACTCTGCGCGACGCCATGCAATGCACTAAATTTAATATACCCTGTTAAATTCGTTCAGCCGAGTTCGTAATGTGCGGCAAGCAGATTTTCACACAATTATTCCAATCATCGCTCGTAACTGCACTCTGTGGAGCAATTAGCGGATGGAAAAAAAGAGACGCTTTGATCTTCGCCGCGTTTGCCGACGAGGGAAGGAAATAGCTTGGGCGCGGTTCCCGTTTAAAGATCATCTACTAAGTATTTCATTTTTCCTCTTTTTCTTTAATGCGTGGTCTCCCCTAGCAACGAGTGATATTTGACGTCGCGTCTTATAACTGGATTTCTCTTCAATAATTGTTATTACCTTTGGCTTTGCAGTAGATATGGATTCATCAGTCAAAAACTGACAATTAATGCCAAGCAGATTCAATAGAGATGTCTGATTTATGTTATATTCCTATAAAATATATACATACAAACAGAAAACTAAGCCATAGAATGTTATGTGGGGTGACGTACAATGTGCGTGTGTGTATGTGTGTGCGTTACGATTTTGAGGACAGCGACCTCCTCCTGTGAAGACAGCACAGGTTCAGCTTTACTTTGGGGCGTACGAAGTAGCATTGTAGAGATTTGCCATTATTCTTCGTTGGAGGGGGGCGGTTGCCGGTGGGGCGTAGAAATAGGGCCGAAGCCGACATAGTGATTGGTATTTCCCGAAAAATGTCTTGATTGATGCTATCTGCAGATTTTAGATAAGTTAAGATAATTAACTATACGACTGCCACAGTAGGGGGGGGGGGGGTTACAATCTAAGTAACCTTTTAGCTCTAAGATCAGATTAAGATGTGAAAGTATTAGAAAAATTAGTGTCCTGAGAGAGAGAGAGAGAGAAGGAGAGAGCAAGAGGGAGAGAGAGAGAGAGGGGGCGTATAAGCGAGTTGAATAAAAGAATATCATAACAGAATAAGAATGACTTATTAACTCATCTCAGTTATATACATGTACACAGTTAGAACGGTGTTTAAAATATCACTGTTTAAAAGAATGTTGTTTAAAAACGTAAACAACGTTGTTCAAAATCGAAAAATCAGTGCTCAATTGGCTTAAGCAACTATCTATTAAAAAACAAAAAGATTTAATTAAACAGAGTTGTTTAAAAAGTCCCGGGGGAAAAATCACGTGATAGATTTAACCAATCATGATTTCGCGTCGTTCTCGATACGCGATTGCAATTTGTGCGCACACATGCGATATGCACAAAGTACGTACATAGTACATGCATGCAAGCATGCAGTGCTAGTGTGCAGTGCAAGTACAATGCTAGTGCAGTGCAGTGCAAACGAAAATGGCGGAACAAGGGCAAGGCGACGACTTGGTTCTTCTCGGCTTCGCCGATGGGGTTTAGGTGATGTTATAGAGACAAATAATAATGTTGTCTGTCACTGTTAAAGAGTATGATGAACACATGTTGAAGTAAATTGGCAACAAGCTCTACATGTCACAGTGTAATCTTTGTGATTATTGCAGGAGTGGTTCCAGTAGGTCATTTCACAAATTCAAACTCCGGGATTCAAACAACCAGATAATAACCATCAAACAGTTCTGTTTAAAATTTAAGCAACTCCTTTTAAACAACCCAGTTGTGCAGTAATATTGAATAAACAACAGCTGCTTAGTAATTTAAACATTATTGTTTAACATTTGTACAACTTGCTTTAAACAACCGAGTTGTGCAATTTTATTACTAAACAACTGTTGTTAAAAGTTTTTAAATTTTTTTTTTAAACAACTAAGTGTTCAAAACGTAAACAACCTTAAGTTGTTTAATTTTTAAACAACAGTTGAGCGATTCACCGGTTAACTTGTGGTTGTTTAAAATTTTAAACAACTTGTTTAATTTTTTTCTAACAGTGTAGTAATAAGAAATTCTTAAAATAAGAGAACAATTATTATCACGTTTTCAGTCACTTTCTGTTTAAGTGCAATTTCATAACTAGCATAGAAGTCTAGCGTTCATCTTCCAACACCATATTGGATCTAGATGCTATAGGTAAAAAAAATGTAAATAAAGGTAAAAATGTAAGAGGTAAAATTGTAAAATGTTAAAATAAAATATCAGAAAAGTCACTCTAGTTTCCTCTCTCTCTTTTACTTCTTTAAAATGATATCGAAATGGAGGAGAGAGTAAAAAATAAAAAATTGTCCGGCGGGACCGATAACTCGGACTCATGTTGTCATTCTTGAACTTTTAAAGCTAAATAAAGTAGTGTAGTCAATTTTGTTTGAGAACGTCTGAACAGATGCACAAAGATACACAGACACTTTCAATAACCCCAAAATCATGATCGTCTTTCACATCATGTAAGATGAAGTTGAGTTCTGGTCATGCGATTGCATTGTGAAAGAAACGGTGTGGAATCGACCATAAAAGGTTGATCATCTAGCATATAAGAATTTGTGTGTATTGCAAGGTTCTAGAATCATCAAAATGATAAGAAATCTGGCCAAGTCTTGGTAAAGTTACAAACACTGTACACAGAAAGATGTATATGGTCTACACGAACACGTGGCGTAAAAATCCTACCCCCCCCCCCGAGTTTTACGATGTTACTGACATATTTAGAATATAAAGGCATTTGAAGAGCCATGCTTTTCAGGGAACATGTCTTATCTGATGATCTTCCACACTTGCATAATACGAATTATTACGCTCACAAATTATTTGTCACCTCTTCCCAGAACTCAACCTTCTCTTTAAAGGTAATAAGTTCTGCATGGTATCATGGCGGGAAATGGGTTCATATTTTGGACAAGTAGACACTGGCTGACTACATTAAAGGGATTGGGTAACTTTGTATCAGATTCTGAAACAAAATCTTTGATTTAACTCATGCTGCAATGATAATTATAAACCTTTAGGTCAGTCAGGAACCCCATGACTTTTACATGCCGATCGCCTGTCTGATTATCAAGATATTTATGATTGGAATCGAAATCAAATTTTGCGTCTTCCTAACAGTTTTCATAACACTACAGTCTATTGGGGAAAACGAGTATGGTAAAACCGGTCACTCAAAGATTTTTTACTTTTTGGACGCACTTCTTGATCATTTTGAAGCGCAATTTTTTAGGGCGTCGATATTAAACCATATCACAAACACTGATAACACGTAGGGCCGTGCATCTCAGATTTAACATTGTTAAACGATGCCTTTAATGTTCACGTTTCCGAACAGATGTTGGCTGCTGTTTAGATGGAATACGTATTAGAGCAAAGAAATAATGTAGAGAGTTCGAGAATTAGATCTAACTGCACATGCGTAAATAATACGCATCCATCAGTTGGGCTTTTAGTAAAATGATTTCAAGCATGTTTTGTTAAATTTGTTTTGTTCTTGTTTTTAACAATCCGTTATCTATAAACTTAAGGTTTATAAAGTTACACAAAAAGAACAAAAGGAGAACAAATTAAAAAATAATCAAAAATAAAACAACAAAAAGACACGACTATGATATTATAGAGAGAAACGGTACATAGAGAGAGAGAGAGAGAGATAGGGGGAGAGAGGGGGAGAAAGTGGAGGGAGGATGGGAGGGAATGAGAAGGTGAGTTTGGATTAAATAAGAAAGAAAGAGGCAATACGAGAAATTGATAAAAAGAAGAAACATAGAAAGGGGATAAGAAGAAGAAGAAGTAGAAGAAAGAGAAAGATAGATGGAGAAAGAGAGAGAGAGAGAGAGAGAGAAAAATGAAGAAGGAACGAAAGACAGCAAGAAATAAACAAGACGAGTGATAATCGTGTAAGGCCGTTATAGAAGTGTGAAGGAGAGCAGAAGAATTATTGTCGGCACCTTTGATCAGCTGTCAACCTTGTAATTACAACATTGTGTCGTCAGCTGAAAGGAGACGATGCCTTTCTAAACATCGGCTGCAGGCGAAGAGAGACTATGAAGACCTTATTTCGTAAATGTCTTCCGAGAGAAGTATTGATAAATGCCGTTTGAAAAGTAATGAGATTTCCTCTAGCACTATAGAGGCCTATAGCTACTTGGCTTGAAATAGTCTACATGAGTTGATAGAAGCTTGTCTACTCAATTTAAAGTTGGTAGATGTTGGAATTTAATGTAAGCTACATGATGTTGTGTTAATTATTATCGTTTTGTTAATATGTAGTTATATAATTATGATCATTAAACTAATTATGCAATGAAGACAATTCTGCGTACATCAATTCTTAACTTTTAAAATGCAATTATTTCTCTAGTTATATTCAAGGGGGACTTACTTTTTTTGTTGAGTGTATAGTATCAATAATTCATTTATTGGGAGACTCGTATCTTCAATAACAGATGAATCAAGCCTTTCCTGCCTTCAATTTGTTTTTTTCATAAAATATTCATATTTCATCTTTTGAGAAAGGCCTCGCTGACGGAAATTTGTGGTTAGGGACTATGTGTGCGCGAGGGTGAGTGCGTGGGTGTGGGTAGAGGGTAACCCACGTACGTACTCCACACACAGACGCGAGCTCACGCACGCACTATACGCATTCACTTGGCTATTACTTATTAATGCCTTGCGCAAAAAAGAAAAAGATTAAAGACAAGTTTGATGTAGGCCCAATGCCTGGAATGAACTGCATGCAGGTGTAAATTGGTACAATCTTCCTCGGATTGCTGCTGAAAGGTTTTAAAGTTACCACTTTAGCACACCGCCTCCTAATGGAAGGAATCATCGTAAAATACATTACTTTCTGGAATCAATGACGACTTAAAGATGGAAAGTGGTCGAACGTAAGACCAAGACCGGAGAAAAGTATCAGGTCTCAAGGGTGAAACAAAGACCAAGATTTAAAAAGTAAAGATAAAGACATTACCATGTTAAATGTGTTAGTAAAAAGAACAGGAAGGGTATAATGATTAAGAGACATGTTTAAACGACATGTATGATTCTATTTAGAATTTGATCGTTTTGAAAAGGTTCAAATTTTAAGGATGCGTATGAGTGAAAATTTCTCGGTATTATTCCGCAATCAAGGGATGCTGATGAGAGCAAAATCTGGAAATCTTCTTTTATTAAAGTAGCCACACGAAGAAATCAAAAGTGTACTAAATTGATGCAAAACTCTTATCATTGCGAAGGGGAAGCCTTGCCGATCAAATACAACAACTCTTCTCTTAAAAATATGTTTGGGGCCCGCAGTAATCAACTCTCAAAAATGTTAGTTTTGAGATCCAGACTTTCTGCCTTCAGCGGTCCTTTGTAGAGCGTCAATATTTGTGACGTCACATACGGGACACGGCTGGCTAGCTGCATACTGCTACACGGCACTGAGCTGTTCGTCCAGTGTGTGACGTCACAATTCAGAGCTCGCTACGCTTGTGTGTTTGACTTACGTTCAGGGGCGTTCGGGGGTCTAAGGAGGGTCTTGACAAATTGCATTTTACGCCTTTCCATGATATCTATATGATTTCTCAGCAAATTGTTCGTGTTTTTCAAGAGAAAATCTTTCCATCCATATGTAATTTGTTCTAATAATGAATTGTTAGTGAATTTTCTTTGTGTAGCTCCTTTAAACATGGATCCTGAGAAGGTCGAGGAACTCTATCATTTGACGTCAACTTAACACCGCTACCAGTGCAGCTGACTTCCTACTCTCTAGGCTTTCACCACTTCATGCATGATACATCAAAGAGGAATGCGTGTAAGACCCGTCATCAAAATCGTCCTCTATCTCCCTTTTCTTCTCATCTCCCCCTCCCGTCTCTCTTTCTCTTTCTCTCTCTCTTCCTCTCTTGATCTCTCTATTCTATCAGTCTCTATTCTATCAGTCTCTCAAAATATCCTTTCTCTTGATATTTCAGACGTTATCTCCCTCTTGCTCTCTCTCCCTCTCTCTCTCTCTTGTCGCAGTCTCTTATTCACTCTTCCTCTGTTCGTCATTAATGCCATTTAAATGGAATGCATATTTGCCGCTCACATTGCATTCCGAACGAAGATGCTTGCAATTAGGTCATCATCCGGATTACAGCATAAAACAAAGCAACAACAACAACGACAACATCATAAACTAAGATATTCCTTTAAAAAAAATCAACAGTATCAGAGGTTCAAAGCAGGTCAGGATACACGACAATACCAAAGCAAGACTTAAGGCTATCGAGATGTGGCTCCTAAAGCAAAATGATAGGAGAATCGTGGGTTATTCACGATCCAATGAAGAAGTATCATAAGTCGAGAAGAAGTTTGATGGAGAAGATAAAGATAAGACAGTTGGCATCTTTAGCACGTGTGTTGCGAAAAGATGGTATGGAATTTGTTTATACAAGGAATACTTAACGAAGACTATTTATACAGGGAAACGAGAAGATAAAGATATATCTTTACTACGTCACTAGTGATGTAGTTCGTTACAGCCATACAAAATTACTACAAAAATGCAAAATGTGGAGAAATTGACACCAGGGTCATCATCGCTTTTTGGCAAAGCACACAAGAGAAAGAAAAGGAAAGAAGAATACGGAGAAGAAGAAGACAAAGAAGAAGAAGAAGAAGAAGAAGATGCTCATTGATACTCATGCATTATTAAATGATTTGCCTTTCATATACCCTGAATGGACATTTTTTTAAAGAGGGGCTGCGCTTTACAAAATGAAGATTACAGGTATGATGACAAATTTATTATTTATTAGAGCCATTTTGTTTATACAAAAAAAAAAAAAAAATGGAAAACAAGGCGAGGTTTCCATCAAAATCAAATGACTCATGTGAATTTCAGAATAGCGAAGGCCAGGGGAGTGTTTCATAAAGACTAATAAGTTGGACTTAACTATGGCAGGCCATTCATGCCACTGGTTGCTCTCATCATTGGTCTCTCAATTACGATCCTAGATATTATTATTTCCTTAAATAATGAACTATCAACAATCGTTAATTCTGTAGATTTGTGACCATGAATATTGTACGTCCCTTGAGAAACCAATGCCGGGAATGGTTAGAGGAACTAGTGGCATGAACAGCCTGCCACAGTTAAGTCCAAACTAATGTCGATCTTAGTCTTTGTGAAACACTCCCCAGGTCTGATTTCCCCATGTCGTTACTCAAAATAATGTAGAAGCTTTCAAAATAAGCCCAGTGCTTTTATTTTTAAGGAGATGAAATGATTTTCTGTCAACTTAAAAATGAAACAAAATAATCCTATTTTTCTTTGCATGAATCTTAGGTCTATGCTTCGTGTATGAACTTTTGAATTCTGAAGATTTCAATGAAAATATACAGCAAATAGCAGTGAAGAAGGGCCGAACAAAAGCTTTCCGAACTGAATGGAGCTGAATGGTTACACGTTACCATTTCCAGCATAAATTGAATTTCTTGTGGCCAATAAATGTTGTCTTCTCAGATTATCAGCTTTGCCTTCGATAGATGAACAAAATAAAATGTAGGGCTTTATCATCAATAAAACTGGATTTTTTTCTTCATTTGCAAAGCACCTGCATATTATGAACACTTACGCACACCCCCGCCCTCTCTCGCTTTCTCTCTCTCTCCCTCTCTCTCTCTCTTTCTCTCGCTCTCTCTCTCTCTCTATTTATTTATTTTTAATTTTTATTATTTACATTAATAATTAAACAAAACATAAGGGTTTCATTAATATAAAAAACAGTAAAAATAGAATACATGATTGTAATCCGAAGGCTAAAGATATCTTGTTTTTTTAACAATATACAATGGAAAACATTAATAGATTGTAACATTAAACATCAAAGTCATAAATACAAAAAAGATGATCTGAAACCTATTATAATTGTAAAATCGTTTTGATAATCAAACGCATACTTCTACATTTCATTTTCATATCAGAGTCCGTGGAAAGCAGTTTTGTAACTGGTAATACTAGCGTGTGTTAGTAAGATAATCATGATGTCTATCCCAAGCAGTTCAAGTCAATATAATTATCATAATTATGCTCTTTCAAGCTAAATGAAGAATGCTCTTTGAAGCTACTGAGAATTGCTATTCAATTCGAAAAAGTAGTCCATTCAGAAAGAGTGAATAATATTACCCAATCACATTACATATACCTGCATGCATTACATCATAATCATATGCACTTTGGAATATCATCGCAAATGACAGATTAAAGATAAAGACCAGTTATGGTCATGCGATTGCATTATGAAAGAAACGTTGTGGAATCGATCAGAAAAGGTTGATCATCTAGCATAATGTGTACTGCAAGGTTCTGTAATCATCAAAATGATAAGAAATTTGGCCCAGTCTTGGTAAGCACGGCACAGAAAGATGTATATGGGATAACGCGACACGTGCGCGCCACGTGCGTTATATCTATCAGGTCCAAATAGATATAATAATTTACCAAATATATCAATTAATAGGCGGTTTCTCGGCAAAATGTGTATGATCACGTATTAGTCAAAACATATTCTTTCACATGATTGGTAATAAGAGCTTCCATCTCATTTTTTTGAGAGGGGGGCGTTTCCAAAACTGGTTTTTACCTTTAACGATATTACTCATTTTTCGCTCTACTCCATGAAATGGAAATCATCAGGTTTTTCCCTCGCGGTGTAAAATGAAATGAATAGCTATATGTTATTTATGCTTCAACAGAGGAGGTGAGCAAAGAATAAGATTTTGTGAAGGGAAATAATATAATTGAGTTCTAATACGCGATGACGCAAGTAGTAGGGAAGAGGAAAGTGTATGAATAGGGAGAGTTCCAAGAGAAAACAGTCTTGTGGAAGATAGGTTAATATAGGAATAAAAGCACTTCATGACCTAGGAATTCTTAAGAAAATTACATCTACTTCTACTCTTATTCCCTCACCGAAACTCGATAGCCTATGCGAAGAATGTAAAGTGATTCATTTCATTACAAATAATAACATTATTTTGGCGTTGACCTTCATAACTATCTTCATGCTATTCGCAATCATAAAGATACGATTGACTCTGTGAAAAAGAAGCAAAAATGATATTATTGCCCGTTTTCTTTTAATAATATATTTGATAAATAAATAATCATCATAGATTTTGAAAGCATTATGTTTTCGTAAAGTAATGGAACTAAGGAAGAGCAAACAAAATGCTTGTTATAGAGATTGCATGAGAGGCGTCGTGTTGATGACGTATGCGCTGCGTCAAGGACTGTCGGGTCAATTAAGCCCGCTCAAGTCGCTGACGCAGTCATCCGTCAAGGTATTGACACCTCGTGTCCAACGGGTATTACATAGATGCTACTCGGTGTGATTAATCTTGAATCATGTGAATGGGATGGACACAGTGTCCTCTATATGATTCATATATTTGTGACATATCTTCTCTGTTTGTGTTATTCTTCTTTGTCAAAGGCCGATATCGTAATTACGTTCTTCCCTTTTTAACTACTGACCGCTTGATTTGACCTTTATTGTTTCTTTTTATTCATTAATATATTTATCTCTCATTTATTATTTATTGAAAAGAATCCATGCGCACAGGTGACAGAAATTCCCTCCGCTTACTCATCATTCCATGTATTTAATTATTTATCTTTTGAACCTTTACCTTCACACAACCTTGCATTGCATACGTCAGGGTTTTTTCTTAATAACCACAGGTGACAAAAAATGATTGCCAGTGCTACTCAAGCGTTTGTTAGCCTTGATTTTACTAACCGACATTTATTCATTCATTGTTTCGTCCAATACTACGCTTTTTAAATTCATATTTTTTCCATAAATCTTAACATGTACATTTCGCTGTCCAATACGGTATAACATTTCGTTCCTTAAAAAAAAATATATCACTCCTGTATAATAGTATGAACGTTGGAGACGGATGGCCAATTTACATCTTCGAAACGTTTGGTGGCTTCCAAACCATATGGTTTCAACTTTGTGTCATTTTCTTAGACTTTCTTACACCAGTTCTCAAAGCACTCCATTGGTTGGCCATGAGTGAACGCAATGTTTCAATATTATTTTGTTTTTATTTTATCGTGTCCATGGCTCTGCTCCACAGTACAATATTGGCTTGATAAATCATTACATTCCGTCCAGATCTTTACGCTCTCAGGTCTCCGGATGTCTTGTTCTTCCCGTATTAAGTGGGGGAAAGAACCTTTGCTCATGCAAGGGCCTATTGGCTGTTGAGTGCTTTCTGTAATTGCAGATCAGTTAAAGTGTTTAAAATAATCTTAAAACGTTTTTTTTGTTTTGTTAATGGGGCATATATTTTTCTTTTATTTTTGTATGTTCTATTTTGCTCCTGTTCCTTTGGGTTTGTTTATAATGCAGATGCTTTCAAGTGATCTTTTTTTTTTCTCTTCACAAGTGCGCCTTCATCATTTGCTTTCAAGTGCAAATGGATTCGGCGCCTCACAAATCTCACATTGTTATTATTATTATTTAAGCATATGAGTTTATGTCAAAGACGAATATTGTTGATATATGTCATATACTTCTTCTAAAACAATTGACCACTCGACCCCGAACTGAGATGTTAGCATTCTACCCTAAACATAGTCAGTGTTTTTTTTCTTCAAGACATTGGATTCAGTACACAACTTCGGTTTAAAATGATCTTTTTTTTCTTCACTCTTCAATTTCAATTTCGACCCAGGCCTATATTTTCTATGTCAAAGACAAAATGTCGTTGGTATGTCAGATATTTCTTCAAAAACAATTGAACGCTTGACCCTTAGTTGCGATGTGAATATGAACGCAGACAGTGAATAGCCAAGTCGTTAGCCTAGGTTCACTGGCATCGTGGAACCATATTACTTGCTGTTGATTGATGTCTACGAGCTTAGGTTTTCATCGGATGAGTGACCTAAAGTGTGTCCATATGGGTCTTTAATCTTGATTTATCCATCAAACTTATTTCATGAGAGAACTATACTTCTTTTTCGGACGGGCAACAGGCCTGCAAAATCCACAAGCCTGATTCAGTAGGAGTAGAATTCGTCCATGAGACACCGAGAAACAAAATCCTTTATCTAATTTATACGTCTAAAAGGTCTGAAGTATACATTCGTTTTGGGGGAAAGGTATTTCTCTAAGAAAACATCCCCCTCCCCAATAGTCGTTTGTATCGATAAAAGCGTAATACCGTTAAAATGAATTACAATATATGAAATGAGTTGACAATATTATGTGTTATGTTTGAGTTCGATCAGGAAAATAATTTACGCTTTCAGATAAACAATAATTCAATCCTTGCTCCGTGCGAATATTAATACTGAACTTTTTAAGTTGAATTACGCTAGCTAAATTAATTCAGATTAAAAGAAAGACCATATAGACACACTCCTATTAAAGACACGATGGCAGGAACGCAAAGATAGAATGCATAATGAGTCAGAAAAAGACCGACTACCGTCAATATCCATTTGATTTCTTGATTATTGCTGAGCGATTTGTCTTGACGTTTTAATCTAAATTATTCTTATTTATGTATCTCGAGTCATTTGCCTCTAATTTTATACATCACTTTATAGTTTTTTCTTTTTTCTGATTTGCTCTTCCGGTAATCTTGTTTTCGATATCTTCTCCCAATTATTTTCTCTAATGAATTCTTTACCAGTAAAAAATGAATAAACCAGGATGCCGGTAATTAGTTTGTGGGTAATTATATACGATCTCTTTTTTTTCCTTACTTGTGTAATGAATTTCAATTTTTTTCATGTTCCATCATTGACTTATTATGCGCTGGACTGATTCCATTTCGATAATATTTGCAATATTGGCCTTCAACATCAACACGCCATTAAATAATCAGGCCCAGTTTCTTCTTTAATATACAAAGAACATGTCTGTAAGGTTAGAAAGCGCAATGAATAAGGGGGAAGGAATATTATTCAGATTTAAGAATAGCAACAAAAACAGACATACTACAACTTTTCGTCTTGCACTCATCTGAGTAAATCGCAAGAATGAACAAAAAAGCATTATAAGCGGAAGCTGAATGAACAAAGCGTGGAGAGAAGAAAAAAAACGACTTTCTAGATATTATCAACTATCTCTGATGGGTATTTTGAAACAGTAGAAAATATGTAGGGTAAAAACCTTAACACGAGGAGAAGTGTGCCCCCCCCCCCCTCTCCATCATTTTACTGACGCATATTCTTCAAGTACAGAGACAGAGATACCCAAGTTAAAAATCAATTGTTATCCTATTTCCGACGGCCAGAAATCTCCACTTTGTTTTGATCAACAGGTGTTTAGTGGGTACATTCCTAAGTTCACCAACTCACCAACAAACACAAAAAACCGCGTGAGTGGCCCTATCCATTTCCCAGCTTCGAAAATGAAAAATTATATTTCTGTCGCTTGGAATGCGGCTCATTTTCACCCCCTCCATACTTATTAATCCTATTGCTCCGATGGGTGGCATCTTTACCTTGCCGCAGGGCCACGTGAGCAAAAACGCGGCATGTTTTTGGCGGCTTTTTGTCTTTGAGCGTCGTATTACCCTCCACACCTGTAATAAAAGTACATGCCGTCTATTGATTGGCAGAAGGGCGTTCAATCTATGTTAAGTTATAATGAGTTAACGCCCTTCCGGCACTCAAGGAACTGTGTTGAAGTTAAAAATGCGGGAGGAACCGGATATAGTTTAGAATTCCAAGCGGCATGATAAAAAGGATAGTTACCTGCATAAATTGAGACAAGGATGAAATCTGAAATACAATATTGCTTTTTTATTTCAGTAATTTCTCTAGTCATGCGCATAAAGCGTTAATTGCTATTGAGCAATATTTTTTTTTAAAGATAAAGAGTTTTAAAAAAGAGATAGAAGGGCATTCATTCTGTGTTATGGTATAATGAGTCAGCGCCCTACTGGCACTCAAGGAACTTGTGTTGAAGTTAAAAATGCGGGAGGAACCGGTGATAGTTTAGAATTCCAAGCGGCATGATAAAAGGGATATTTTATTAGTTACCTGCATAAATTGAGACAAGGATGGAATCCGAAATACAATATTGCTTTTTTATTTCAGCAAATTCACCGGTCATGCGGATAAAGCGTTAATTGCTATTGAATAATAATTATTAAAAAAGGTTTAGCACGGTACCTGTGTCACAACGATAAGACCGACACCAGACCGACACCAGACTGACACCCGCTGCTGGAAAGAACACACTCATTCACACTCATTCACAGTGTGAATCACACTGTGAATCACAGTGTGCTCCACAATGTTAAATTGGGGCATTTTCACATTGTGGTCGATTCGTTTCACTCTGTGGTTCACAGTGTGGATAACCGTAAAAGGAAAGAACACACTAATTCACACTCATTCACAGTGTTAATCACACTGTGTTCACAGTGTGAAATGTGATTTCACACTGTGATTCACACTGTGAATAAGTGTGAATGAGTGTGTTCTTTCCAGCAGGGCCAGACCGATAAAGGACCGACACAAAAAAATACATTACCCTTATAGAAAAAAAATAAGTCGGTTTGGAGTCGGTCTGTGGTCGGTTTGGCGGTGTGACTGAGGTATGAGTCCATCAGGGTATGTAGGTTATAATTAGAAACTAGATCGCGGTGCTCTTCAAACTAAAAACTAAATCTCTTATATTTTATGCATAAGGAGTTATGGATTTAAATTTTAAATAGACTATTTAGGATTTGACTGGTAATCCTTGTTTTCATTTTGCATTAAAAAAATGAAGGGGCCTATACCGATGCATAAACTCTTTACGGCCTATATCTCAAACATATTGGACCAATTGAGCATAATAATGATTCCTATAAGCATTTGTAAGTTTAGTCTTTTCCCCCTTTAGCTTTGATTCGTTTTTTGACTGTGCTGCACCATGACTTTTTCCATCTTTTCTTGATTATATATGTTGATTGATTGCCACCATTAGGGCCATAAACAAAATGGTGGCTGAAATGCTATCAAACCATGGCCTATATAGATTTCATTTTGCACTCATTATTATTGTGTGATCAATAATTATGTTAATTGCAATGCTTTGGAAAAAAGTAATGTTATCAAATTCTAAGAAATTAAGAAATAATGTAATGTTCATTATTATTCTAAACCTATAAACATTATTAATATTACAAAATATAAACATCGCCCCTCAATCTGGGCTTCCTGTGGCTAACCTATAATGAACATCCTTTCCCAATAATGTATTTTTAAATTATTTATTTCGTCGCAATTCCATTTGCCGATTAAAAGTTTGCTTACAATAACCTTTTAAGGTAATTCACGATCCATGACATTTAAGAGTATTTCAAAATTCATCTTTTCTGAACTCGCTTGCTAAAGACCCCTTATTTCCTCAATCGGTATTGATCGTGGAAATACAAGAATTTCCTTTCAAGCTTTCAAGCTGAAGATTTAAACTATTAATATACAACTTATTTTTAAGGCGTCAAATCCACATGAACATAAATGCTCAAGGCACAGGGCAATTTTGTTTGTCATTGCAACATAGTATCCTTACAAATAAAGGTGAGTTCTGGTCATCCGATTGCATTTTGATAGAAAAGGTGTGGAATGGATCAAAACAAGTTGATCATGTAGCATGTAAGTATTGATGTGTACTGCAAAGTTCTGGAGTCATCAAAGTCATAATAAATTTGGCCCAGTATTGGTAAAGTAACAAGCACTGTACACAGAAAGATGTGTATGGAACTACAATGGTGTCGGGGCTACCAACCTTGATTTCCTAATCTTTCTGTGCTCATTACTCAGCCGGTATACATTTTCTACCAAAATTGTTTGGCGAATGACATTTATTTGTAATCTTGAACATTCAGTGTAAGTTTCGTTTGATTCTGTGAGAAGTCTTTTTTTTTTTTTTTTTTTAACCAGAACTCACCTTTATCTTTAATAATTAAGAATGCGATAAATCATTATTCTGACCGATGAGAGGTCAATGAATATGAAAGCACCAGGAACATTATTTCAGACATGCACCTATAGGTTACAGTCAAATTTAGCCTTCTTTGATTTTTTAGGGTGGAGCACACATTTCCTTGAAACCTGATATCCCCTAAGTTACAGAAAATTTGTTCATAATTATATGATAGCACAATGTTCTTTGACTATAATTGATACAAACATAATACATACAAAATGATTATGCAAAGTAAAGCAGAACGAGCATGGAAACGTGAACAAAATATTTCTCTTTCTTGACACATCCTATAGGAGCGGCATGAAGATAGAACATGACTAGTTTGTGTAATGAGTATTAATTTTTCAATCCCATGCTACTAACATTCATGGGATCGAAATTTGATAGCCCCTAATTTTATTTTCGTTTTCTTTTATTTTTGCCGTCAGAGGTTCGGCCTGCGACACCGAAAGCTTCCAACCAATGCCAATTTGCAAATATTATTTTTTCTATCGATGAAATTTTGATAAAATGATCAAAATTTGTCCCTGGAGCAAAAAATTCAAGGGAAGCCGCAAATTTGTTTTTCTTCTTCTTCAAAGTAACGCGATAGCTCTGCGATGTGTCATTAAAATGATACCGCCAAGGAACGGCCGTGATAAGTTTTCTTTTTGGGGTGGGGGGTGGTGGGGTTGCTTGGCGGTATACTTGGCGGTATACTTTGTATGGAAATATTGTGCGTGTATGCTGGTACCCTGTTCATTAAGTTAACTAAGCTATTGTTTATTTGTCATGCCCCACACCATGCACTTTATGTATTTATCTATTTTTTAATGTGGCTTATAAAATAATGGAAGCACTTGCAGCGAGAGAGCGGGGCTATGACCCAAAGCCCTTTCAAATCGAACAAGGGGGGTAAACCAAAGCTTGTTCCTTTGCCCGGAGACACTACAGTTTGTCGATACGTGTAATCTTTGTTAGATGTTGAACGAGCGTAACACCATCCGTCGGTGACTCATTGAGCAGTCCCGCATCGATGCGTTCGATTTTTTTCTACTCTGTAATGAGTTTTGTCTTTGCTATCTTTTCCATCAGACGATATCTTCTCTTCCATATCTTTCTTTTCTCAAATCTTTGTTTTTCTTTCTGTTAATCACTGTTCTCCATTCTGTTTTCTTTTGTGTAGTATATGCTTTTAATGTGATTTCATTTTGTACTGGTGCACTGTGACTTGATCATTATTTTGAGTTCATGTGGATTTGGCGCCTTTGCACAATTTAATTTGTCATCATTACTTTCATTGTTACCATTTATTTTTATTTGTGTTATTATTGTTATTATTATCATTATGATAACTATTATTAATATTTTTGTTATTACTATTTGTAATGCTATATATTATAATTGTTATTAATATTTGTATTATTATTATCATTATGATTAGCATTGTTATCATCATTATCATCATCAGTTTTTGATATTGCTCCACTTCTCTCTCTCTCTCTCTCTACTTTTCTGTGTATTAATATTTTGTTCAGCCTATTAATAACGAAATTACCGAAATTATAGGACCAGTCCTCATCTCACGCATAATAATTATGCACCGTACTTTTTATTTCCTTCTTTCTTTCATCAATCTTACGTCTCAGATGTCAAATAGCCACACATTTATAGTTAACGGTTTTATACTGTTTATATGAATTGAATTGCTGCTATACTCGACATTATATCTGTGAAGAAGAGTTTGAATTCGATTTTCATTCCCCCCCCCCCCTATCTCTCTATCTCTATCTCTCTCTCTTTCTCACACTCTAGCTTTTCCCCCTCTCTTAACTTCTTCCTCTCTCCCTCCGTGCATTCTCCTGTTCTCTCTCCTCCCCTCTCTCTCTCTTTCTTTCTCTCCCCTCTCTCTCTCTCGCTCTCTCCTCCCTCAATCCGACCCTTTTACGCAATCTTCGCTTCTTCCCTATTTTTGTCCTGATAGGGGCCTATTTTGGCCTTGTTTGATCGACAAATTAAGTGGGTCAATGAAATCGCCTTTTGGCCGCGGTATCTCCTCTGATGTTCATTTCGCCTGTAGCTCTAGCTCAAGACAGTGATCTCCTTGAATCGCCGGAAAGAAAAGACTTGTATAAAAGTAGTTCATCATTCTAGTTTATCATTCCAGTTTAATCGTGTATTTGTATCCATCTCTTTCAAACTTTATCGATGATCCATTAGTAGTGTCTCCTGTTAAAGCGTCCTCCAACGATAAAAGCTGCATCATTGATCAATACGTTTAAACGTCCGGTATTATCACACTGATACCGTAGCCCGCATCCCACCACCACCCCCCCCCCCGTAAACCCCACTTATTAGCCACCAAAATGGAAAGTGGTTGGTTGTATTTGTTTGTATGAGACTCGTCTGTCTCTCACAAGTATCTTTTTTTTATTTGGCAAATTTAGCTAAGCAGATCATCCGCTAAGTTCAAAAAGGTAAAAAATTGGTTCGTGAATTTTTTTCAATATTCAGCTTACTTTTCGAAATGTCATCAGATTTTCAAATTTGCAAACATAATTATATACAAAGGAGAACATCCTAATTTTTCCAACAATCAAGTCAACCGAAATTTTTAAGTGTTAAAGATACTATGTCCCTTTTGCAGCCAACATCAAATTCTGTAGAACTTTGCAGGAATTATTAATAATTATGTCATGTATGTTTTATCTGTGAAATTTGAAGGTTAGCATTGTCCTAATACTCAAATTATGCAAGGAAACCCGTTTACTTGCTTGATTTCACTGTCAGACATATTGAGTGACTGACAGGCTTTTTTCTTCTTTGGTAATAACATACATTAACAAAATGAGCTGTAAAGGGTACATGAGCATTTGACTATATCAATAACCCACTTCTTGTAATGGCCAAAATTAATGTGATTGAATATTTGCGCAGCAAAAAACGTACGACCATTCGGTACAATGGTCTAAAAATCAGAATATTACTTACTGGCTTTATAGCTCTTAAGTAAATTCGACAACTAATAGTCGTAATTTTCCCACTTAAAGACATTTTCAAGCCCCCCTTTTTTTTAGGGAAGTTCTAAATTAGTATTATCTTTCAAATGCCGTTGGAATTAAACCTTTTCATTTTTTGGCCTGCAGATGGGACATATTGCAGAAATATTATAATACAAATTCAAAATTCACCAACTCAATTTTTGTTTGTTTGGTCATTAATAATTATTTTGGTTCTCATGCCCCTACTCCTCTTCGAACGTCACCACTGACACTGTGCAGGACGGTTAAATGCAAATGCAAAATTAATGTGTGAAATCTACATCGAAAAAGGATAGGAAAATCTACGCCGATATTATATCACAATCAGATCAGATCACACCAAATCCTTGAAAAGAAACCCTTTTCTTCTATTTACATACCCCCCCCCCAGCCCCCCCCCCCCCGATTAGCCAAGGCAATTTATTTTCTTTACTCCATCCCGTCATTTGGATAACACTCACTCCGTTGGATTCCCTTCTTTGCAATAAAGAATTTTCGTTTTTTACCCCCCTCCCCCCCCCCCCCAAGTCACAAACTTGATCCCTCTTTAAATCTCGACAGTCATTATGATGTCTTTTGATTATCCGAAGAAGGGGCGGGGCTTTCCTCAAAACCTTGTTGAAGAAAGACGGGATAATGTAATTCAATATGGAGAAAATATTGGGCGATCTCCAATCCTCATTCCATTCCACCCCTCCCACTGCCATTTTCTCGTTTCGTTGCCCCGGAATTACAAAATAAAGCAAACGACCCCCTTTCTATACTGCAGGGAGTTGGAATGGACTCCCTGCTCTAACACTTCAAACAAACTTCCACCATTTCGCGGGCAAGAGCGTGCGATGCGACGACACGTAGGCGTACGTACGATCGCAAAACAACGTACGTACATACTTTTCGCGTACGTTCACAATTTGTATACAGAGGATATAGGAACAAGGTTGGAAATTTAGAGTTAAATCAGAAACAAGACATCGGGAGTTTATCAATTTCTGGATGGTACATTGGATTTTTTTGCATGAGCTATCAAACACCTGATGTACGGTAGTCAAGGATGGGAAAGTCTCAAAGTAGGCCAGGATCAAGTAAGTTTGATTTCGTTGATTATTTATTTTCCTCCGTTGATCACAGAATTGCCTCGATTGGGTGAGACCGACTGGGCCTTGGAACCCGTACAACCACAATCAATGGTGCGGTGCCTGCCCCCTATCAGCGCCAGGCCGAGCGGGTCGGGCTTGTGCTAACGACGAGGCCAGGGAAGAGCAGTCGCGGCTGCTCATATTTTTAACACATGACGTTGATTACTTGCCAATTCCACTCGACTTTGTTGATTTGTTGACGATGATGATGGTGATGAGGATGATGATAATGATTGTGATGATGATGATGGTCGATGGTACACTACTGATGATGATGAAAAATTGATGACAATGGACATGGTGAATATCATGAATATCAATATGGTGTTGGCAGTTGGTGATGATGAATGATGAATGATATGATGGTGAAGATGATGATGAAAATGTTAATGATCATGAAGACGTGATAGTGATTATTTTTGTGAAAATAATATTGGTATACATAGACTATTACAATTGATCTGATGATGAAGATAACACCACTTTTATGGGAGGGGAAGGGGGAGGGGGCTGTTCCTTTTTATAAAGTAGGGTCTGTTTTATATTGAACTTAGAAGTCTACATTTAAAAAGTTTAAATCAGATCATTATTTTGTTTTCATTGTGAAAGTTTTTGTGAACAGAAATATTGCCTGATATAAATGCTGTGAATCACCATTCACCACCACCACAACCCACCACCACCACCACCACCACCACCACCATGAATGTTTTCTTTTTTGTAATTAGAAATATGACGTCATATACAATATACAGACCACTGTATTGTGCATATCCCTTGTAAATTTTGATGAGTCGTCGTCATTGTCATCGTCGTCGTCGTCGTCGTCGTCGTCGTCGTCATCATCATCATCATTATCATCTTCATCATCAATTTGCAACTTATACTTTTTTTCTCTCTAAAACATGAGGAAATTCAATGTGCATGTAAATAATGCTCTAGTTTTTTTCTTTTTTTTCTTCCCCAGATTGGTCTTGGAGTTACAAAAGGAGAGAAAATCCAGAAGGTTAGTTGGCTCAGTCAGTTGCTCACATTTCAATATCAATTTCAGTAAAGCACCCCATTTTCTGTATTATACACATTATGTTTTAGTGTAAATCTTGATTTTAAAAACAAGCTTGATGTACTAACAGTAGAAGTACACATAGAATTTTATTATTTTGTAAAAAGAAATGATGCCAGAAATATTATTTCCATTCCATAACTAATATACTTTAAAAATCAAAACAGATGTTTTGGGTGTAATGTACAGCATTAAAAAAAGATGCTATGACAGTTAAAACTATAAAATTAGTGATGTATGTAATATGTATGTTGAAAGGATAAAATGTACAATGTACAAACTACTGTAGGCAAAATATTGTCTATGTAATGATGTAAATATGTATTTTGTTTAAAAAAGTGAATGGTCAAAAAATGACAATGGTTGAACAAGAAACAAATATGATAAACATAGAATAGTACAGCAGAGACTCACTTTTCTCCAATGAGATTTTAATTTGTTGCTGTATGTTCTTAATATGTGCATTGATACAG
The DNA here is from genome assembly GCA_035222895.1 of Strongylocentrotus droebachiensis. NCBI lineage: Eukaryota > Metazoa > Echinodermata > Echinoidea > Camarodonta > Strongylocentrotidae > Strongylocentrotus > Strongylocentrotus droebachiensis. The sequence continues at coordinate 69,285 of JAVYIG010008513.1, forward strand.
GGGATTCGTACATCTTGAGAGGGTGTATCAATGCGCGCTATCGAGATTCAGAGGAACATCTCTGGACCGCTGACGGGGCACCTGATCAAACACCAGGATGTAAAAACCATCACCATGGCCAACATGTAAGTTTATAAATGCAATCCTATACTGTACAATCTTGTATCTTATTTATCTTCTTTCTCTTTGTTTGAAGCCAGAAAGGTGTAAATTCTGTGTAAAATGATTGGATTTATCTCCCTTCTGGTTCCAAACAGACAATTTTTTGTTTAAAGCCAATGTTTTTTTTTTTTAATGTGAATGGTAGACAAGTTCTTGAGTAAGAATGTGTACTTTGAAATTGATTGGGAAAATGTATACAATTGCAGATCTGTATTACATCATGTTCATTTCTGATTTAAATGATGAAAACAGTCCCCCTCAGACTACCTAAATATTTATAGACATCAGGGCCCTGTTTCATAAAACTTAATATCAATAACAAATACTATGAAATTTCTACAACAAATTTTCTCTCAGCCAATCAAATACCATTATTTCAGTAGCTTATAATAGTTATTGTGAACTTGTTATTGAAAATTGATAATATTTGTTATGAAACAGGGCCAAGGATGACATGCCTGGTGTCATGGAACAGTGTGTATGATTTTAACATCTACATGAAAGTAGAAAAATTAGATTTGAAACAGAATGGTGAAAGTCTGAATAAATCAGACCAATAATAAAAAAGAAACACATATTTGAAATATGAGATGACAGAGTCCATACAAATCTCAGATAAAAATTGGCAGTTTTGTCAGTGGATTGTGACATACTGTAGTTGTGGGTAAGTCTTACTTGTCGTGTTCAAAAATGTAATCAGTTTCTATTTTTCTCCTTGTGGCACTGCTCAAGATTGATTATGGATAGCATATCAGCATACAGTGTAGGTCCTGTAAAAAAAAAAAGACCCTCCTGAGTCTTACATTTTTGAAGAATTGAAATTTTAGTCAAGTTTTTGTGTTGGAAGTTGGAACAAATGGGAAAGTTTTCTGCCTCTACATCACAGAGATATTACAGATTCAGCCAATTAGAAGAGCCCCTTCCTATAGTGATTACAACTTGAAAGAATTCACAACTTTCTCATTTTTGTCAGATTTTATTCAAACTTTCACCAGTATAATTCTCTGATTTTCATGCTTTCCTCTAAGAATAATTTGCTATCAAGGTAGTTTTTCTCTTCGGCTAAGTAATGATATCTAAAACTTCATATATAATAAGAAAATGGTTCATCAATTTGTACAGTTCCCATAGGCAAATTTCTCTGTGTACATCTCTAACAGTTTAGATTCTGTAATTCTGTTTCAGATAATTCAATAACGCATAATACATGTACCGCGACACCATCTGTGTGCATGTGACTGGGTACAGCACTTTTTCTGATCATGACTTTTCTCGAAGGAATGTGTACAATATGGTGCTGGTGCACTGTAAACTTTCTCATTTTGTGTCACAAAACAGTTCTCTGCGGTAGTTCTGCACCTACCGTACCGAGAGTAGTGAAGTTGCATGTTCTTGCCGAAGAACTTCTCCCTAATCTTTAGATCCGAGCTCTCTGGACTTTGACTAGCCCCCAACTGTGAATAGCGATCGTATTACAGGCCCGATAGAACAAGGTCTCCCCGTGCTCCACAGGGTGCAGGGCTGGTCACGTTCAATGTTAGCCAGGATCGTACTGGGTGGTATAGAACAGACCATAACCGTGGAATGACGAGGGGAAACCCATGAATGAAACTTTCATGTAGTGCAGTCGATTACGCTGCAGTGCTCTTGTATAAGTGCACTCTGTTGTGTAGACCCATAGGCTATATTGTGAATCTGTGAGCAAAGTGAACTTGGGTTGTGTTTGAACTGTAGGCCTTACATGGGTCAATCAGTTGTATAGTCGTAATACATTAATAATGAACGCAATTTTCAATAGGGCATACTGTTTTTTCATAAAGTAAAAATATAAAGTTCTACTTCAACTGCCAGGCGCTATGCAACAATAAAAATAAAAGAAGCTAGTTATCGTCTTTTTAATATACAGGTACTGTACATGTACAGTTTTGTAATGCCTACATGTACGTTTACTTTTTAGTATAGGCTTTCTGGCTGAAGTGACATGTACACTGTACATGTACATCCTGAAGACTAAATTCAATGCATTTATAAATATTCAAGTGCCCCAATTGCAAATTTCAAGTACATATTGGAAGGGAAAGTTGTGCGTCCTTCCCGTACGTAGCTGTACAATGTACACCTGTAGCCTGTAGACTTGCATGTACATTAGATGCATGTATGCAGAAGAGAGGAGGGCTATTGAATTGAAAATTTCAAAGAAAAGGGTCAATGCCAGTCAGGGCCAGTGTGTATTGATACAGTTCTGGCATAGCATTGAGCGTGGTGTGTGGCAATGAGCGTTGGTCAGTGTACGACAGTGCAGCCAACCTTGCTACTATGACAGGTTGTACACACACAAACACACGCACAATAGGGGAAAAATTATAATTACAAACAATTTGACAAGGTGCCCTATTTTGGAAGGCTCATTAAAAGAAGGTGTGTTCTTGTTATATTGCAGAGACGTCTCACTCAGTTCCTCTGAATTGTGCAGAATTTGCTGTCTACATAAGTTGTAAATGTAAACTAAAATCTCTTTATCTTTGTCATAAGGATTTTTATAATTTTTAAAAATTATTCTTCAATGTGCTTCTTGTTGAGTGAATGAAAAACATACCTTAGGAAAGTTGTGTACAAAATGTGATGTTTAAAAAATTAGAAATGCCTTTTCTTTGTGATAAGAATAAACCGAATGGTAAAAAGCCCCCAAAACAAAAACAAATATTATTGAAACACATGAGACTCTGCATTGAAATCCCTGTTTTGGTTTTTAAAAACTAAATGTAATTTCATGTTTAATGTTTGTCTCTCCCTGGCTGCCTCTCGCTGTCTACAGACAGTCAGTACTGAACTCTGTTTACAGCTGTATAAAGTGCTTTGATGTAAATTATTGATGAGTTTTACATGCTCAGTGTTGAAAAATAAGTCACCGCTTGAGTTTAAGTGAGTCTGTCCCTGAGCTGAATAACACTATGGGTTGGGCTGTCAAGGCGATCAGAATATGTTTACTATGATTGTGATGAGTTTCACACTCTTGATTTTAACAAGTGCTTTAAACAAGTGCATTTGAACGATGTGTCACAGAGCCAAATGGAGAATGATAAATTGACTGTCAGTTTTTGCCACCATTCAGTATCATACAATAGTATGTACGGTACATGTAACTTTGAATTTGCAACTATCAGTACTTTTACAAATGTACTGTAAGCCATCTTTGAGCATGAAAATTTGTTATGATAATTTCAGTTTTCATCATATTAGTGAGCTACATGTACATGTACATGTAATGTACATATGCCTCATACATACAGGTTTTTCCAAACTTTTCCCCCTATACCGGTAATTATAGAATAGTAATAGTATACCGGTACAAATATTATTACAATCCAAGTTTTTTCCTGTTATACCATTATGAGTTTATATTTTTGAAAAATAACAAATTGAACTTGATCTTTAAACTGATGCTTACTTTTGGTGAAAAATATACTTCAAAAATGAAACTTGTTCCTTGGAAAAAGATTTTTTTTTTTGCTCAGGAAATGTGTTCATGTACAATGTAGGTTCTCTTTATACTGTACATTGCAAATTATTCAGTGATTATCTCTTTGAATACACAGTGCATAAAAAGGCATGCTTGTACCAGGGCTTTGTACATTAGGTCTACACTAGACTACAGTATGATGATTCAACCATTAGTAAGATAAGAAAATGTAGAAAAGATGGTACTTGACTGACTCTAATCTCAAAAGATTGCAAATCCACTTGAACTTTGACCTTTCCACTTCCTACCAGGCTGAAGTACACTGTAGATGATGTACTTCAAGGTCGTCGTTCGTCATATAGGGGGATGGTGGTATGCATACATGTGTAGGCCTACCATATGACCATGTTCAGGCCCACAGGTACACAATGAAACTTTACTACTGTGTAAATTGTAAAATATACATGTAGTTTACTGTAAAAGACGCACCTTGATTATCAATGGATGATTGGTGTTCTCTGAAGAGTATTCTATTTGATTTTGGTCTAAATTCAAGTAATATATTCTTTTGTGTTTGTTTGGAACAAAACATCTACAGTCACGTCTGTACAATGTGTTTTGTCAGGCATTGTTTATTCGATGCATTTTGTGCAGGTACTGTAGTTTGCAATGCTCTGATTTCCCATTCATAATACCATGTCAACAAACAGAACAACAACAAAAGAAAACAAAACAAAGCAAGAAAGCAAACTAAACTTCTCAATAGCTCAATGGTTAATATGACAGGCAAACACATGTAATCTGTATTTTGAACACATTACTTGGAAATGATTTGAATATTCTGGGAGAATAGTTGCTCAAATTACGTGCAGATTAGTCCTAGGCTCTAGGCCTACACTGTACACGTACGTACGGCATACAGATGTACAGATTTGGGCCTGTATGTAGGCATGTATACATGTACATGTAGATGTACATGTACATGTACATGTAGGTCGGCCCTGCATGAATAAGCCATACACCCTGGCCCTGTGCTCATCTTTCCCTTCAACATTTCTATAAAGTATGTCAAATTTGTACTTTGCCTGAAGCTAGAAAATATGATGCTGCCACTCAAGTTGTAAAACGGTCTACATCGTAGGCCTGTTCATCATTCACTAGAGTCCTGCCTGCATACACTATACATGTACTGCAATTGTGTATTCACTCAGGGTTAATCTGGATATTGTGTGTACATTATTATATGACTTCTATTGATTGCAGTAAAGTTTTTGGCTTAGTCAACAAGGTTAAGAGGAATTCTACGAGGTTAAGAGGAATTCCTCTGTCCTCAATAGTAGAAGTGTAGGCTACACTGGAGATTGCTGGGGGTGGGGGAGGGGGAGGGATGTGGCGGTCAGGGACAAGGGTGGGGCAAGGGGTCGAGGATTGTTGGAGGAGACAGGGTGTTTCCATTTACTGTACCACTTCTTTCTGACCTACCTGACACACTTTAATCTGACACACTTTTTTCCTATTCATTTTCTACACAGAGGCATTTTCAAGAGCCATGATCTGTGATTGGCTTTTTTGCTAGTAAATATTCATGATATGCAAATTATTAAGATCGCACAGTTCATATCCTTTGTTTTCGTCCTGCGAAAAAAACGATCAACTTTTCAAAAAATTCCTAAAAATGACACTTTGCGCTAGAAAATGTTATAATGAGTCAGCTTTGTAATTTCTGAGGTATGCAAGTTGATTTGGTAATATTGAAATGTTATGAAACGGACGAATATTTGTTCTCAGGACCATGTTTTATGGGGGTAACGGGTTGATTTTCCCCCATTGAAGTTGATCGCAGCCATTATGTTACTGCACGACTGCTAGCCACGGCTGTGGGGCCGCAGCCGCCCCGCCGCGCCGGTCAGCTGATCGACCTGCTGGGGCCTAATCATGCAACATGTGTCTGCATAGGACTTGTTTGTAGCATCAGAATTAGAAGTTCAGCCGTTGGTCTAGGCCTACATTACCATGTGCAGAAACAATGTACAACCAGGGTATGTCTAAAACACCTCCCTGGTACAACTTCTACTAATGTAGGCCTAGACCTACGGCTGAACTTCTAATTCTGATGCTACAAACAATTCTAGCTATGCAGATACATGTTGCATTATTAGGTCCCAGCAGGTCGATCGGCCGACCGGCGGGGCGGGTGCGGCCCCACAGCCGTGGCTAGCAGTCGTGCAGTAACATAATGGCTGCGATCAACTTCACTGGGGGAAAATCAACCCGTTACCCCCACAAAACACGGTCCTGAGAACAAATTTTCGTCCGTTTCATAACATTTCAATATTACTAAATCAACATGCATACCTCAGAAATTACAAAGCTGACTCATTATAAAATTTTCTCGCTCAAAGTGTCATTTTCAGGAACTTTTTGAAAAGTTGATCGTATTTTTCGCAAGACCAAAACAAAGGATATGAACTGTGCGCGCGATCTTAATAATTTGCATAATCATGAATATTTACTAGCAAAAAAGCCAATCACAGATCATGGCTCTTGAAAATGCCTCTGTGTAGAAAATGAATAGGAAAAAAGTGTGTCAGATTAAGTGTGTCAGGTAGGTCAGAAAGAAGTGGTACAGTAAATGGAAACACCCGAGGAGACAACCCATTTTAAGGACGTTTTCATATGAAAATAATAACTCAACAAAATAGACATCGTATTTCATGATTTTTTTTGCTTCAGACAAGCTTTTGAAACTGTACTAATTAGTTCACATGGAAAGTTTGGGCTCATTTATCCCCAAAACTGTGATGCTGTTTTAGACGCATGGTTCGTCATTTTGAAGACTGCGAGCACTCATGCCGTTAGCATTTGTTTTTAAACAACCGTGCAGTTAATGAGATGCAAATTGGTGGGGTGCACCTTGTGCCCGACAGGCATGAGTTGAGAGGCCTGCATTGTATATTGGGAACTCTAACCTGAGATGTGACCTGTTAATGATTGTAAGAGCATGACCCTTGAACTTGAGGCAGGTCATCATCATCCATGTTTGCCTGTAGTGTACAATACATGCGTATGGTATGGCACATCTTCAGTGATACATTTAAAATTGTAAAGAAATGTATAGTTATAAACGTGTTATTACGGTATTTGATAATACATGATGTATGTACATGTAAGTCTATATTATGTATGATAACCTGTATATTTCATTGCATAAAATCTTTATGCTTTTCCATGTCCATATGATTTCCATTCCAAGTCCGTTTATTTGTCTTGTAAAACTTGTAATTTTTATATTAGGTTTCAGTAAATAAACAAAGAGAAACAATTTTTATGCCCATTCATATTCCTGAATTGTATATTTTTAAGGAAAACATAAATTTCTCTGATCATAAATCAAAAATAAATCATATACAGTGTACAGTACTTAATGATTTTGAGGTCAGTTTCCTGTGCAGCCATTCGTGTACTCAACAAAAAATAAATATGAAGGGTAGTGCCCCTACCGTGAGATTAAATTGGCAGTTCTACCGCCTTTGTCCATAAATTTGTTACATGTCCATGTAATTAATACCATTCATTTTGCGGGATATTTTCATTACAATCGGTAGAACTCCAAACTGTGTCAAACAGTGCAATTTGCATGATATTATTAGTGTCCGAAAATTGACCTGATCAGCTTTAGCGCTACAATGCATACACATGTATGCCTGTGCACAATGCACACACAGACAATTACAGAACACATACAAGGCATCTACTAAATAAACATGTACATGTAGATGTAGCCTATTAGATTGACATTATCTACGGTATTTGTAACTAATAAAAGTACTTCCATTTACCGGTACACAGAAAATTTGTTTATTTCTTAGATTTGTGTAATTCTTTTTATTTTTTATTTTTTATTTTTTATTTTTTGCTTTGTTTTGTTAATTTGTTATAAGGCCCTACTTACACCTGTAGTACAAGAAAGATCATTGCTCGTTTGGGGAGATTTTTGCATGTATACATGTATGTACACTGTACATGTACAGTCATGTACTTTCCAATTCCAGAGTCCATTTACTTTTATTGAAAAATCTCTCTTTTTTTTTAAAAGGTTTTATTTTGTGTTTAGTGTTTTTGTTTGTTTGGAGGGGGGTAATTAGCATGAACCAATTCTTTAATTTTTCATAACTCTCTTATTTTAATATTTACATATTCTCTATCTAGCCCTATTGCTCATTAGAATCATGCATTGTACTCTTTATTCCAATGATATGATACGTCTTTGATGTTCCCCTTTAAGATGCATTTGGCTTCAGACTAAGTATTCTTAGTGAAATAAGCTGTCAGTGGATCCCTTCTGCTGAAGAGCAGTCCGTCATCAACAGAGTATAATCCATTCAGTATGGCCACCAAAAAGAATGGCGTAGTCTATGACATTCACACTTTTTAAAAACAAAAAGGTTTACATGTATTGTACTGTAGGCTATTACATGTATGGCTAAAGTAAAAATCTTAATTGATGATAGCATGCATTTACACCAATTGTTTTTCTTCTCCATTAATAGTAAAATCGGTTAAATGAAAGAGTCTACATGTAGTCATGTACATGTATGTACATGTACAGTATGTCTATTAATAAGTTTTTGGAAAAGAACTTTCAAATGCAGGCCCTGATAAAATTATAATTCTAGTAAAATGATTGGTATGTAGTTTGTTCAAATGAAATGGGAAACACATTAACTGTGGAGTCCTTGTTCTTTTACTGCCACAGTTGTGTGGCAATTAATAATATATAATAATAGTAGATTATTGTGTACTGCTCATCTGCCAGACTTAACACTCCTGGCTCCTTCACAATACCCTGGCTCTATCACGGCTGCCATTATGGCGCTTCAGCATTTCAAAGAATTAATTCCTACCATTGTTCCTGCAATTGTTCATCAAATGGCAGTAATCATATCCAAATGGCATTTTGTAAAAAGATATTAGTTTTGTCATCATAGATTGAAATATACATGTACACTGTATGTTTAAAAGGAATTTTAGAAGGGGAAAACCATTGAGCTGCATTTGTATCCAGCTACATGTACATGAACATGTTGAGAAGTTTGTTCTCTCTAAAGACTCTCTGCTTCAATTCTTCAAGTCATGTCTAATTACATGGTACTGTAGGTTGATACAATACAGTGCAATAGCCTTTTATGTACAGTGTAACTCACACCATGGACCTGCTCACGCCATGGACCTGCTCACAGCATGGACCTACATATACTGTACACTAGCTGGACCCGCGGAAATCCGCGGGATTCTAGAGGGGGCGGGGGGTGTAAATAGATATATAGAGACTGTCTAAATTAAAACCACCAAGAACTTTATTTGCCATTCAAGCCATTAAAAAAATATACTTGTTTAGGACCCGCGGAAATCCGCGGGATTCTAGAGGGGGGCGGGGTGTAAATAGATATATAGAGACTGTCTAAATTAAAACCACCAAGAACTTTATTTGCCATTCAGGCCATTACAAAATATACATGTTTAGCGTCCCCGCCCGCTTCCTTTTTGGGGGCCGCCTCCAATTTTTTTTTTTTGATTTTTTTTTTTTTTTTTTTTTTTTTTTTTTTAGGGGCCGCCTCCTATTTTTTTTTTTGAAAGAAAAAAAAACATAAAAAGCACTGCTAAAATGTATTTCTGACTTAAAAAAAAAAAAAAAAAAATCTCGGCCGCCATCTTGAAAAATAGCCTGAATGTCAGGGAAAATGTACGGAGCGGCCATTTTGAAAGAAAAAAAAAAAAAAAGGGCCTCCTCCCATTTTTCTAAAAAACAGGACGCTTTAAGCATGTTTTTTTCTTAATTTGGCCTTATATTAAATTTAAAAAACAATCCAACTGTACCGGTAGTTATTCTTTAAGCCACTGGAACTGCGTAGAGTTCTGTAGAGTGGCGTACCGACTACGCAGAAATTAGGCTGCGTATTAATGGGGAAAAAAGTCCCTGCGTAGGTTATGCGTAGGCTGGCGTACGGGTTTGCTTATGGTTGCTTACTGTGTTGAAAGCTTTTACTGCTTTGTCAATCTGGCGTAGGGTAGCGTACTGTTGCGTAGGCATGTAGCGTAGTGTTGCGTAAAAAGACGTACTTTCTGCGTCAAGTTTCTATGCCTAAAGTACGCGAAAAAAATTAAACATGTTGAATTGTTTTTGTTCATCTTGCGTACCCCTTTCCGTCCCTCAGCATATAGTAACGTAGGCCAGCGTAGGTGGTACGCAACACTACGCAACTATGGTATTGACCCACGCCAATTAGTGACCCGCAGGTGCCACAAATAAAGTATTAAACAAAATGCTCATCTGACCCTAATTAAACGCCTAAAACCCCCAAGCTTTCGGGGGTTTATGGCCCCTTGAAACCCGTGGACCCCACGCCTATATTATATATACACTCAACTTGCTGCGATCTGATCTCTCCCCCCCCCCCCCCACTTTGAAGAACGTAACCCCCTGAGCTTTTGGGGGTTTATGGCCCCTTGAAACCCATAGACCCCACGCCTATATTATATATACACTCAACTCAGGACCCGCGGAAATCCGCGGAATTCTAGAGGGGGGCGCAGGCAAAAAATTAAGTTTTTCATTTCTGGGGCTCCATTTCAAATTTTCGGAAAATTTTCAGGGGCTACTTTTTCAACTTTTGGGGGTTCTTTTTTCTGGGGCTACTTTTTCATTAATTCATAAAAGGATAGGCCTACACTTTGTTGAGATTTGTTTAGTAGGCTAAGGTTTGAGGCTTCCTACATCCTACTTCATAATTGCCTATTTAAAAAAAAAAAAAAAATTCTCTAGTTCAATAACTAAGTTTTCATGCATTGATTTGATGCAAGAATTGTAACATAATAATAGTTCCTAGATTGTGATTATTTCTGACCATGAATTTCGATAATCATTTTTCAAAGTAAAATTTTCATAAGAAAATCAGACAGTCGTTTAAAAACGTAGACATTAGTAATACTTTTACTAATTCTAAGCTCAGGTTTCGTAAATCTATTCACGAAACTATATTGAAATCGTGGCAATAATGATGCAAACCAACAGATAACAATTTCAAAGTGTCAAATCTCTTCGACTCGAGCTCAGCTGAACTCACACACACTTCAGCTTAACTCCAGCAAGCTCGAACACCGGCGCCGCAGGCGTCGGACGCCTGCGGTGCCCGGTGCCGGTGTTGGAGCTTCCCGAGCACGCAGCTGTACTGTGTGTTGAATGAAAGCAGCTTGCGACTGAAGTGTCAGTCCATTGGTTTTCTTGTGAAAACTTTCCTTTAGAAAATGATAATCAAACTTGAGTATACATGGCCGTAATAATCACAAAATAAGCTTTGATTTCATACCTCCATTCACGAAAACTATATAAAAATCGCGGCAATCATGATGGAAATAGGTCTCTAAGTTTGGACGTCGACGGGAAGCCCCGTTCATCTCTTGTGCAGCTACAACATGCAAAGCACATCCTATAGAAAGATACCTAACACGGGGTAAGTCGTACCCATTCAGCGTGCATTTAATACTCAACTTAATGCGAGTGGATGGTCATCGGTCGTGTGTCTACGGATGTCATGTTGAATATCCATGAGGTATCTCTGTCGTCACGCATATCATGCATTATGCATGTCGCGTCTGTTTTCGCCCTGGACGTCGGCACGGAGGAGGACCTCGGGCGGAGTATAGCCAATTCCACAGAGTTGACTCTCTCGCGGACGACGGCACCGGTCACCGGTACCCCGAGGGGAGGGTTCAGGAGGAGATAGCTGCACCAACTTGGGTCGGCGATCTCATTAAAAAACAATAGACTACAAAGGCTGGCGGAGACGTCGCGCCCCCCGCGGAGCCTTAGCGTATTACTTATAGTGATGTACATGTACTACAACAGTTTTGACTGTCAAGCAGTTTGTACATGTATAGTACACATTACCTGCAAGGAACCCATAAACCTCTAGGCTACAATGTAGTGTATTTTGACTTAAAATATCAGCTGAAACATCAACTCAAAACAACTCTAAAGTACCGAGGGGGGGCGGAGAAAAATAATCATATGAGAGATGAGTGGCATTTCATAATCGGCGTAGTCCTGAGCCCAATGTAATGGCTGTGCTAATGGAGAACATCTGTGTCGTACATCACAAACATTTTTTCTCTCTCTCTTTCTGTTTCTCGCTCTCTGTGCCCTTTGATGGCGCCGCCCTTTTAAGTCGCCGACAAAGAGGATGCGCTTGATGGTGTGTCCCTCCCTTCCCATTAATCTAGAGTGTGAGACTTGCGAGACTTCAACATTGTGTTGGATTTTTTTTTTATTCCTTCTCTCGCTAGCTCTTGGCTCAAATTTGTCATCTCCTGATCTTAGCGTAGATGAGGAGTGCGGTATCTTATTGTGTTATTTCACTATTTCCTGTGACTTGTGTTGTTTTTTCTCATTATCTGTGAGTTGTTTGTTATTTATTATTAAGAAATTCTTTGGGTTCTTGTGTTTAAGTGTTTTTTTTGCCATCCCATGAACATGCACATCATGTACATGTAATGTACATGACATGTACATGTAGGTAGAAAAGGTAAACTCTTTCATGGAATTAAAAAAACAAAAAGCAATTACCCTGTTTCATACAAATACATGTACATGTTTCTTCTCATTATCTGTGAGTTGTTTGATATTTGTGTAGTTTCTTCTCATTATCTTTGAGTTATTTGTTTATTACACTTGTACAGTGTGATTGTTCATGTACAGTAAGAAATTTCTTTGGGTTCTTGTGTTTGAGGGGTATTTTTCTATCCCAAAATTAGGTAGAAAAAGTAAATTCTTTTATGAAAATTTACGCTCCATAATTACCCTGTTTCATGCACGAAGCTCTACATGTACAAAAAAAATGTAGTATGTGGTGTCGGATCGTTAAGTAATTTTGTGATATAATATATTGTATTGTTCCTACAATATGCGATAAAGTATCTATTACCTATTCACCTTCCATATATTCTTTGGTCTATCAAATTTCATGTACCTTTTTTTAAAGGTGGGATCGAGGGGGAAGGGATCACCTTTTCCCCTAACATATTATGGAATTATTAGTGTGTGGGTATTGTGAATGAATATTGTAAAGGCGTGTTCACTGATCACACAACATAACTCTCTTTTTAATTTAACTACGAGGAAACAAGGTTGCACTGGCAATAAAATACATGATAAATGGTATTCCCTTTTCGTTATTTTATTGGGTACTGATTTGCAGACACAACACTTGCAAAGTGTAGTCATGCAAGCAAATAAATGATTCAGAATGAGAATCACATGAATGAGGATCGTGGATATTGCACGGAGTTTAAATGGTCATGTATGAGATAGACATGAATAAATGCAGTGAATGAATAGATAGAGCTTACGACAATGGTAGAAATGACGTCGAAAGTCCATGGAGATGATGAGATGAAACGAAGAAAGGGGCTCACGCGATGGTTGTGCGGAGGCTTGATGGTGGAAACGCGACTTCATTGACGTGGCTGAAGAGCCGAGAAGAACGCGATGTTGATATACCGACGCTCATGATGATGATGAATGTAGCGCTCGGGCGAGGAGAGAAGAGAAGAGAAGAAATGTGGCGCTCGACGACGAGGCAGTGAGTCGCTCGATGTCGGAGGCCAAGGTTGAAATGTAGACATCAAAGCCGGTATAGTGGTGATCGTGAAGAGCAGTGAGTCGCTCGATGCTGGATCGATGAGCCGGACTTTGAAGTGAAATCATCAGAGCTGCAGTGAGATGGACTCTTTGATGAAAGTTCAGGCGAGCTACAGTGAATCGAGCTCGTGTGTGAAAAAGCTACCGAAGCGAAGAAAATGGCAGCTTACAGTGGGTAATCAGGTGCCATGTCGGGTCCTGATTTAATCGTTCCACTGCAAGACTGCCCGTCCTTTTAAGACGGCAGAGAAAGAGTTGATGTGCCATACAAGAGGTGATAGGCACAGAAGAGAATTCTCCAAGTGAAATGCAGGAGGTTAGAATTGAAGATGAATTTGCTCCTTGTGAATGCATGAAGCAAATTGTGGTAGTAGAGGTGACATTCTCATATTGACGTGTTACTTCATCGAAGAACTATGAGAAGTGTGGTGGTGAAGAAAGTTAGAGAGTATGATGTTGTTTTCATCCTTCTTGGGAGGCAGGATAAAACAAAGAGGGTACTATATACCAATTCTGGGAAGGGAGAATGAGTCACTGGTGATTACCAGGTACAGGGACATTGAAGCCATTATGCTGACACTTGTTGACATATATATAGGGGTGGCAGTGCCTGGCTTATGTGAGAGGGCAATGTCCTCCCAAATTAGGTTACAAAGTAACAAATGAAATTGAGAAATAAAGAAAGATGAAATGAGGAAAATACTACAATATCTTCATTTTCACATCAGTTTCTGAACACTTTCCTTCCATAACTCAATTTCTGAAATGATTATATATATTTTTTTTCTTTCTACTGAAGCTATCATGTCAATGCGGTGGCAAAAATAAGTCTATCTCTCTTCCCACTCTCTCTCTCCCTCCTCTCCCTCTCTCACTCTTCCTCTCTCTCTCTTCCTCTCTCTCTCTCCCTTCCCTCTCTCTCTCTTCCTCTCTCTCCCTCCCTCTCTCTCTCCCTTCCTCCCTTGTGTCTTCTCCTCTCCCGTCTTTTCCTTTCCCATCTCTCTTTCTCCATTTGATTTGAAGTGTCATGTGCAGTACATGGACTTGTGGAGCCCTGATTGTTCAGTAAAATGACAGGAATTGATTTGTATCTACCACCTACTCAGCGACTTCAGGAACTGCATTTAATCTCGATGGTGTGAACAATGTACAGCAAATCTATTGATTTTACAGTCACATCAGGCTAATATTGATCAGAAGTCATCATGTAATAGAGAAATGTTGAACCTTTCCAGGTGGGGCTCTGGTAAATTTGGTGCCAAACATCACCAGAGGGCTAAAATTTACACATGCATGTGTATTACAGGAAGTCCTATTTTCGCAATTGACCATCGACCAGAAATTGTGGGATATCATTTTGTGTGAATTGAGTCACTTCGGTGAAATTGAAGCATGTGAATTTTGGTGAGAATGTTCAACGCATCCATCAATGAGTCTACAAAGTTAACAAACTATTGATCCAAATTTATCCTGTCTTTATAGAAAAAAGATGAAAACACGCCTTTGAGGTGGAGCTTTCAATCAGGTGCCAAACATAGCAAAACAGTTAGCACATGCTTCAGGAAATGCTCTTTTTTAGCAAATTGACTAGGAAACCATTCTGTGTGAATTTAGGCACTCTAGTGATAGAGCAACGTCGATCTGGCGCTGCTCAGTGGCTGCCGGGCTCACGATCAATTGGGCAAAAAGAATTTCTGTTTCGGTTTAATAAAATTTGGAGTGGACTATTAGGCTATTATTATTATTATTATTATTATTATTAGTGAACTTCAGCAGGATTGCTCATCAAAGTCATTGATTCTAAAATCTCACCAGGCAATTGATCGAAAGTCATCCATTTCTGGAGAAAATAAAGAGGCTTTTCAGGTTTGGCTCTTGTGAAGGGGTTAAAAACATGAAGTACTTTAAAACAGATTGCTATATATAGGCTACCAACACTTTATTCCTGAAAGAGGTGTTTTAGTCAATTGTGAGAATTATGATGGGATGGCAGTTTGTGCAGTTTGATGGCAAATACGTGTGAACTTAAATAAGTATGTCTGATGAATTCATTGATTCTAAATAACCCCATCAGGCTGTTCAACTGTTTGGAAATCGCAGACACTTTTGAGGTGAAACTTTAATTGTGTGTGTGACACTTAAAAGAAAGTGAATGTGAATTGCAGAAAGAGCTGTGGTTTTACTGAATAAACAAAAAATTATGGAATATCAATTTGTGTGATTATTATCTCATCATTGAACTTTCAGCTGGATTGTTATAAGAATAGATTATATGGTTTGGGTACATTGAAAGTCATCCTCTATTTGAAGAAAGAGTGCTTACCCTTTTTTTTTTCTTTGTTGTTGTTGTGTTGTTGTTGTTGTTGTTGTTTTTTTTTTGGGGGGGGGGGAGGGGGGTAATAAGGCCTGAAACAGTATCAGAAAGACTTGGGGAGTGCTTTTACATGAAAATTTGTGTACCAATTAATAGGAATTTCAAGAACTTCATGTCAAATCCGAATCAGTAAGATTGCTTGACAAACCTACCTAAATCAAAACCCACCCTGTATTTTTAGTAAACTATCAAACTTTTTAGGTACACTGTAGGGCATCCCTGCATGTCAGACAAACTTTAGAAAAATTTAGCAACTTGTTCTCACATTTAAGGTACTGTTTTACATGAACGCAGAACTTAGGAGAAGCATGATGATGGATGGTCTACAGTCAAGGAGTTTCCACGGAGCTCCTTTCTAAAATGTGAACTCCAACAAACATGAATGAATTTGTCCAAACACCAACTCCAACATAAAAAGTCATAGCGTCTTTGAAAAACAAAGTACATTTTTGCTCCCTAAATGTAGCCTTTGTAGGTGGGTGTTTCATGAGGTTCCGAGCAGTGCCAGAAATCCTACACATATTTCCTGAAGTGCTGTTTTAGAAACACACCCACACACCTGCTGTCATTTATTCGCCCTACTACTGTGCCTGCTTTCATAAGGTGTTGTCACTACATGTACATGTACATGTGATACTTTTAGACGAGAGGAAACACTGTATGAAGAAAAAATGTTATCTGAAGAAATCCTGAGAGCTGTATAGTGAAAGGGGCATACAGATGGGGTTTGAAATGCTGGAGCGCTGTATAAACGGCTGCTAGGCTAAAGCCAGGGTAATAATAAATGTGCCTCGGAATAGAATTATCTAGATAGATGGCGCTATAGAAATGCCTATTATTATTATTATTTATTAAAAGAAACATAAATAGAAAACATTTAAAAGAAACTCAGTTTTAGGGAGACATGCACAGGTTTTGACAGTTAACTCATTCGCTTTACTGGTAAGTAGCTTTCACCTTGTCCATTACTTTCTCAGCACATGCACATACCGGTACTATACTTCCAGAGTTAATACAGTAAATCAAGCAATACAGTGTTTACATCGTAGACGATGAGCCCAGAATATGTATCAAGTTTTCACTTAAAATGACGCTCTGTCCTTCTCTTTGCGATGTACTTACAGCATTGCGTTATACGACATTGACATTTCACTTTGCAATCATGAATTGTTCACACTAGAAAAATAATTTCATCTCAACTGCTCCATTGAATATAGTTTATCGTACAAAACGTTGCGTAGAGTTGCCCGTGTGAATGGGGCTTAGATGGTCTCAGCTGGTATCATCAGTCAGCTTAATGACCCACTTCTTCTGATGTCAAGTTTGGCATGAATCATAGACTTCTTCAGAAGAGCGGTGGATAGAGCAGTGGATAGCAGTGGTCTTGGAATCTGACCTGGAGGTCAGAGGTTACAAAAGTCGAAACCAAGCCAGTTGTGATCTTAGGCAAGATCGAGGAGCTTCCCCCCCAAAAAAAAGGCTGGTTTATGCTCATTTACCAAGTTCATGTGAAACTGACAAAATTCAAAGACCATATTTTAGGAGTTTTCGTACCATGTTTCCAAGTTCAAGATGAATCTTGATCTTGAAGAGTTGCTCATTAGCCCTTGAAAGCTTCATTCAACTGTGTTCTGTTGGTCACAGATAAGGGACATTAAAGAGATGGTTTATTGATTTCAAACTTGACTGAATTTGGTATCATTGCAATCGAAAAATTACACTGAGTAAAATCATTACATTTGTGTAACTTGTGCATTCGAGCGAAATTTATAAAAGTTGATTGAACTTGACGAAAAATCAACCCACTCAACGCCCCCAAAACATCGTAAGTCAGCTGATTTTTGAAGTGACGTCACAATA
The DNA here is from genome assembly GCA_035222895.1 of Strongylocentrotus droebachiensis. Lineage (NCBI taxonomy): Eukaryota > Metazoa > Echinodermata > Echinoidea > Camarodonta > Strongylocentrotidae > Strongylocentrotus > Strongylocentrotus droebachiensis. The sequence goes on from JAVYIG010008513.1 coordinate 86,838, forward strand.
TGAACAGCGGGCCGCTCAGCTGAAATGATTGACGACGGTGCGAGATGTAGTTTGCGTGCGATTCACATGTATTTGCATTGACTCTCGAGTACCGTACCCATTTATACCTAACGCTGTTTACCTTCATCAAAATCCCCTGGAAATATGGATATGGACGAAAACATACTTGAGTATACTCCAGAAGGCTCCTCCATGGTTTTGGTTCTTAATCTGACGTTAGTCTAGATAAATGGTATATAACTTCCAAACTAGCGAGTAAATAAATCGTCGATGTAGCGTTCAAGTTTCCCGTAGCTAGTAGCTGTGCGTGCGTACTTTGTGCATGTACTATGTGTGCAATACACTGATCTCTATATGCGTGCATCAAATCTAGCGCAGCTTGCTAGCCAGCCTAGCCCGTAGCCCGGCGCTCGAGCTAGCCGTGAATCGCGAACCGGACTGATCTGTTTCTCTCGGTTTATCAGGTCCTATACGACTTATCAAAAATGTAAATTAATGAGCCTAATCACACATTTTTGTAATGAATATCTGGACAATTCTATGTAAATTTGTCGCCTATTTTACTCCAAAAGAGTCGTTAGGTCAGCATGCAAAAATGCCCTTTGCCTTCCCAGATCAGACACATACACGCTGAAGTGCTCTCAGAATATGTGACTATTTTTTCCAATTTTTATGCTCAAATGTGACGGAAAAAATATAAAAATCAAACAAACATTTGTAGAAAGTATCATTAATCAGTGTATCTCATTCAAAATGCCAAAAAAAGAGGAAATATCACCACTGGCGGTAAATATACAAACAACGTTAACCCATATCTGAAAATTGCAATGGGTATCCAACATAGTCCCGAATGTGTGATGTAGTTTGTTCATATTGTGACGTCATTGTTTCGCATGTAAAATAACGCCGTCAATTCCACTTAGTGAGTGGGCTCAGTAAAGGGTAACAAAATTGCATTTAATTATTCCTCACAACAGTGAGGGCTTCAAAAGTACTTTGCTCATTTTGTTAATGTTCTCAGCAATCTGTAGAGGTGTAATTTGCCCATTTTCTACATTTCAATGAACCATCTCTTTAAGCAAATGATAATCCATGCAGTAAAAATATATTTGGACCTCATCTTGTTCAGTAATATATTAAAGGTACTTCTAACATAGCAGATGATAGCGCACCAGATATTGGAAAGAATTAATGCAGTATTTCTACACACTGTGCACGTATGCAGATAGTAAATGGGATCTCTCAAATTGAAATGTTCAAATCAGTACAATGTACTTTCATTGTCAAATCAAACGTATCACATACATGTAGACATGTTACTCAAAAAGTTTGAGAGGGATGCACAATTAATATTCTGTGATGAATTTGGAATTAGGGTGATGCAAAACTTTCTATTTCTGCAAAGGGTTGAAAAATGCTGAATTAGGTGTTGTCTAGTGTCTACAGTACATGGGAATGAGAGAATTCAGTAGTCCATGATTTAGAAGAAATGCCAGCAAATCTGTTTTCAGCCAGAACTACATGTCACTGAAGTACCTTTGAAATTCAATTTAATGGGAACAAAGGCACTTAAAAAAGGGGTAATGATTATTGAGGCATTCCACAATTGCAGTCTTCTTATTTGGAGAGGGGGGGGGGGGGGGGGGATGGTACTCATTGTTTATGGTTTCCCTCATTTCTTCACTATACAGGCTGTTAAT
>JAVYIG010008514.1:0-88530 GCA_035222895.1 Strongylocentrotus droebachiensis
CATTAAATTACCTCCCCCCCCCTAGCCCCCTGCTAAAAAAAAGAGAGAAGGAAGGAAAAGGAAAGAGGAGAGCGAAAAAAGGAACAAAAAAGAGAAAGAAGAAAAGAAAAGGGTAAAAAGAAGGGGAGATCAGTTGTGGTTAATCCCGCCAACAACATGTGGATTGGGGTGGGGGCCGAAAAGGCCCTTGCCTCCCCTACCCGAGCAAACCTAAAAGAGAGAGAGAAGGACGGGAAGGGAAAGAGGAGAGAAAGGGAAAGAAAAAAAAAGAGAAAGAAGAAAGGTAGAGGAGATCATTTGCAATTTTTCCTGCAAACAAAGTGTAGATCGGGGGGGGGGGGGGGGGGGGAACTGGCGTACTGATAAGGGAGGGGGGGGGGGGGGACTTGGGGAAAATAACATATAAACATGGTTTATGTTTTATTCCATAACAGTGATTTACAAATAATGCTGAAATTACATAATTTCCGAGATTTTTCCTCACTTTCTAGTAAATTATACTTTTTCATGCGTTTTTTGGAAAATTTGCAGTCAGGCAAGAAATATGCTTTTTTTGAGTTGCCTACATGTCAGGGCCCGCAGAACGGCGGGGATCGGAAGCCTAGAGCTCCCCCCAAACTTATTTTGAAAAAGTATATTAAAGGGAAATAGGAAGAAAGAGAGCAAAAAGAAAGAATAGTTAACTGCCAGTGTCACAAAATAATGAGGTATCAAAATATGCTCATCTGACCGTGATTAAATCCTAAAATCCATAAAATCCCTGGACCCCGCCTAGGGCCCTAAGGCAGAGCCCTGGATGCTAATCTGACGGTAATTTAATGCCTAAAACCCCTGAGCTTCTGGGGCTCCGCCCGCTGGACCTCACGCCAATTACTGTCCTGCCATTGTCACAAAATAAATGAAGTATTAAAGTATGTTCATCTGACCGTAATCAAATGCCTAAAACCCTCGGTGGCGGCCGTTTCCCCCAGAACGCCGGCCAAAAAACAAAAAAGAGAGGAGAAAAAAGGAAGAGGACGTGGGAAAAAAAAGGAGCAGACAAAGAACAATGTTTGAAATTCAGACAAGTATTACGAATCGTCTTCTTTCTCTATAATTATTAAATGAAACCTCAAAGCTTCTGCACTTCGCGTGGGAGGGAAAGGGGGGGGGGGGGAGGGAACTTAATTCAGACTAGGATTAAGAGTCCGGAACGGTACCTCGATTTGTCTTCTTTTCCTTAATAATTATATGAAACCTCAAAGCTTTCGCGCGGGAGGGGGGGGGGGGGGAGAAATGAATTAAATCAAGGATTAAGTGTCGATAAAAGTAAAACCGTGCAGGAGGGGGGAACTGAAACCTCAAAGCTTCCGCACTTCGCGTGGGAGGGAGAGGGGGGGGGGGGGAGGGAACTTAATTCAGACTAGGATTAAGAGTCCGGAACGGTACCCTCGATTTGTCTTCTTTCTCTAATAATTTAATGAAATGTTAAAGCTTTCGCGCTTCATGCGTGAGGGGGAACTGAATTCAGACGAGAATTAAGAGTCGAGAGAACGGTACTTTCTCTAATAATTTAATGAAATATAAAAGCTTTCGCGCTTTGCGCGGTAGGGGCGGGGTTGGGGAACTGAATTCAGACAAGGATTAAGAGACGAGAACAGTACAACGAATCGTCTCATTTCTCTAATAATTTAATGAAATGTCAAAGCTTCAGCGCTTGCTGCGCAGGAGGGGGGGAGGGGGAAGACTGAGTACAGACAGGGATTAAGAGTCGAGAACGGTACATGAATAGTCTTCTTTCTCTAAGATTTAAATGAAACGTCAAAGCTTCCCGCTTGCGGGAGGAGGGAGAGGAAAAACTCGCACCTCCCTGCACCCCACCCCCCTCACCCCTGATCCACACGTTGTTGGCGAGGATTAACCGTTACTGATCTCCCCTTCTTTTCACCCTTTCCTTTTTCTTCTTCATCCTTTTGATCCCTTTTCGTTCTCCTACTTTTTTTTTAGCGGGGGGCTGGGGGGGGGGGGGGGGTGGGGGAGGCAAGGGCCATTTGCCTGCATCGCAAGACCCTTTCGCCCCTGGTCTCCTTCTTCCCCCTTTTCTTATCCTTCTTTTCTTTCCTTCTTTCTTTCCCTTTTCTCTCCTTTTTCCCTTTTCCCTTCTTTCCTTCTCTCTCTTTTTTTTTGCGAGGGGGGGGGGGGGGGGGGGGCAAGGCCTGCTCGGCCCCCTTGCATCCGCGCCTGAGAGACAGAGAGGGGGGGGGGGGGGGGGGGGGGTTGGAGCTTTTATAGGATCAGCACAGAGTGCCACAGACCCAAGCAAGGAACCATCTTATTTCATTGTGTTTCTTTTTTATTTACTGATTTAAATTCTTATAAATGCCTGATCTGCAAGACTACGCTAAAAAGTAGTTTCAATTTTGATTATTTCAATTTATAAAACGACATTTCTATTCCTTAAACATTTTAAACGACTGATGTGAAAGACTAGTCGACGCACCCTTTCGAGAAAGACCCCCCTCCTTTCTCGAAAGGGTGTGCTAAGACGGTCCTCCGTTCTCAACGCACCCTTTTCGAGAAAAGCGGGGGCCTTTTATCGAATCGGTGAGTTGAACTCACCACATCGCGCCGCACTACACCGCGCCGCAGCACCGCACCGCACCCTTTCGATGTAAGCCGTTCTACTAGTAGTATAGGGTGGCGCGCCCCGGTATTCGGTCACTTAACCCTAATAAGGCCGGGGGGGGGGGGCCATTATGGCCCCCCCTCCACGATTTTTCTGATTGTTCGAGAACGCATATGGATGGCGCCCCACCGCTCGCTGACTTTTTTGTTTAGAGTCTTGCGCATCTTAAAAAAAAAAAAAAAAAAAATTCGGACTTACAGTTACAAGGTCACGTGACCTTTTGTCTTTGCATGTCAGCCCGAAAATGGCTCATTTTTGTGATTTGTGTATAAAACATAAGGAAATGTCATTTTTCCTAAAAATAGATCAAACATGGTTATTGGGTCTTTTTTAAAGTCAAAATAGTTGAAGTGTAGGAAGAAAGGAAATAAAACAACAAAAACAATAACATACATAAGTTAAAAAACAATGTAATACATAAGAAATTATCAAAACAAGAGATAACATAAGGAATAAGCTGGCTCTTCCAAATTTTGTTGTCGTATTATTGTTCCAAATGGTCTAATGAATATATGTAGTGCGAAAGAATGCTTAAATATGAATAATATATGATTTATGGGTAAAAATGTGATTTTATGAACTTATTTGCATAAATTACAATAAATATGCAAATGAGTGATTTTTTTCAAAAAATTGAAATTATCATATTGTTCAATACACTTCAATTGACATGTGTGCAAATTTTCGTGGAGATCGGCCGTTTCACGGCCGAGATCTTAAGGGGGGGCCATAATGGCCCCCCCCCCCCGGCCGTAGTAAGACTTCAAATAGCCCGGCCTTATTAGGGTTAAGGGGAAATCGCTAATATTTTGAATTCTTACCTCTTTTATTTGGCAATCTACCCATCAAAATAAAATAAAAATATTCCTCTAACAGGATTTTATAGTCACTTAAGATATAGAATGATGATAAGAAAAATATTTCTGCAAGAAGACGGAGCATTTTTCTGCCCAGAATTCGGTCGCGCCGAATAGAATTTGGTCACACGATTTGTGCGGGGTATCTCCGTTGCCAAGGAGCGAAGCGTATTTGCACACTTTTTTCATACAATTGCGCGACAAAGCGCTGAATGTCAATGCGTTGACCGAATACTGGACGAGCGCTACCGCATGGCAATGGTATCGTATAAATACCTCTTGCACATCTGCAAGCTAGTGCGTCATTTGCAAATTCGCTGCAATGGAGCAAACATGGAAGAGCTCCTCTTCACACACATACTAAATTCATTGCGACAGCACACGTAGTTGTTTCGCAATAGACTTTTAGCATGTGCATGTAGCCAGTCGTGGCTTTGTGAAGGAGTACCTTAACCCTAATAAGGCCGGGGGGGGGGGGGGGGGGGGGCCATTATGGCCCCCCCCCTCCACGATTTTTCTGATTGTTCGAGAACGCATATGGATGGCGCCTCGCCGCTCGCTGACTTTTTTCTTTAGAGTCTTGCGCATCTTTAAAAAAAAAAAAAAAAAATCAGACCTATAGTTACAAGGTCACGTGACCTTTTGTCTTTGCATGTCAGCCCGAAAATCGCTCATTTTTGTGATTTGTGTACAAAACATATGGAAATGTCATTTTTCCTAAAAATAGATCAAACATTGGTTATTGGGTCTTGTTTAAAGTTTAGGTGGTTGTTTTGGGAGTCAAAATAGTTGAATTGTAGGAAGAAATGAAAAAAAAAAAAAAACAATAACATAAATAAGTTAAAAAAACAGTGAAATACATAAGAAAATATCAAAACAAGAGATAACATAAGGAATAAGCTGGCTCTTCCAATTTTTTTTGTCGTATTATTGTTCCAAATGGTCTAATGATTATATGTAATGAAAAAGAATGCTTAAATATGAATAATATAGGATTTATGGGTAAAAGTGTGATTTTATGACGTTATTTGCATAAATTACCATAAATATGCAAATGAGGGATTTTTTTCAAAAAATTGAAATTATCATATTGTTCTATACACTTCACTTGACATGCGTGCAAATTTTCGCGGAGATCGGCCGTTTCACGGCCGAGATCTTAGGGGGGGCCATAATTGCCCCCCCCCCCGGCCGTAGTAAGACTTCAAATAGCCCGGCCTTATTAGGGTTAAGTGTTCTCAACCTCTCAAATCGGTATCCTGCCAGGTACTCCAGTCCACCTGACTATCAACATGGACACTCAACCAGTAATCAGACCAGCTCGTACAGTTGCTGAATCTCTAAAGAAGGCTGCAAGAGATAAACTTGATCAGCTAAAGGATCAAGGGGTCATTGAAATGGTTGAAGAACTGACTGACTGGGTGAGTCAGATGGCAGTTGCCCAAAAGAAATCCGCAAAGGTCAGAATCTGCATTGATCCTAGACCACTCAATGAAGCACTGAAGAGGGAGCGCTACACACTTCCACTGCTTGATGACATTCCAGCCCTGCTCAACCAATGCGACAACATTCTCCATCTGTGATCTGAGATAGATGGGTATCTTCACTGCCCTCTTGACGAAGAGTCTAGCTCACTTACTACTTTCGCTACTCCTTGGGGCAGGTACAGGTGGAAAAGGCTACTATTTGGACTCGAGTGAAATCTTTCAAAAACGGCTTCACCAGGCACTGGATGGATTGCAAGGTGTACGATGTGTGGCTGAGGACATCATCGTATGGGGTGATGATGTCAACGAGCACGATCATCGACTCCACCAACTGCTCCAACGATGCCAGGATCTCGGAATGATCCTCAACAGTGAGAAATCCAGGTTATATGTCAAAGAGGTGCCATTCCTGGGACATATTGTCACGCAGTTTGATTAAGATATTTGATGTAATATTATGTATATATTTTATTCCATGTTTTAGTCTACTTTATAACTATCCATGATTATTGTACTAGTCTATGTTAAGGATGTTTGCTATAATTACGCTATTACAAATCCAGCCAGCTCGATCCCAATTGCTTTGCATACAGCGGAGTTCTATTCTCTCCTCACTTTTGACCTTGCATTCACTTTCAGAACTTTCACTCTGTCCCTTCTCACTTTGACTTTGCCTGACTTTCAGAGCTCTCGCTCTTTCCCCTTCGCTCTTGTTTGCCCGAAACTCTCATTTCAACCTTGCACTGTCCTTCAGCCCTTTCAGCTTGCTTCTTGTCTTGACTTTCTCCTGTCCTTGTATCCTCTCTCTCAATATGACTTTGAGCTCTCTATTTATGTGCTCAATGACGCCCTTCTCCTAAATACTCCGCAGCGAGATACTTGTGACCTACATGACTGGTCTTTCTCCATCTCTCTCGAAGGGTATATAAGACAGACTGCTTTCGTATCTTAGGCAGTTAGGAGCGAAGAATCTGTCAGTGAAGAGTGAAACTAGTGAGCTGTCGAGAGTTAATTGTGTCAGTTAGTGTGACAAGCCTGTCATCACAGTGTTTGAAGCGAGAGTACTCTACGAATGGGATTGAGAGCCAACCTGTTCAGAAATGGTCTCCAGTCATGTTAGTCTATCTTTTTAGCCTGTTCTAATGCCTGCTGCATTATTTTGCCTCTCTGATTCGCAAGACATTCTCTTTTATCCATCCTTGTAAATGTGTTTGGGTTTGCTGTAATAAACTCCTCAACTGTAATTTCTGCCTCTCGAGTGTTTATTCTCCCTGAATCTCGGCCATCCCTAACAACTTAACTTCAACATATAACGGGGCTAATATATTTTGGGACTTTTACTTCCTATTGTCGAACAATATAAGTCGCCGTTACACTGGTGTCAGAAGTGGGATTCAGACTTTAACACGTGCTTAAATACGAAACAATGTCTCAGAGGAAACGAAAAGCCGATCTTGAGAGAGAGATCAGGGAGTTAAAGGCAGAACTCAGCATCGCCAAGAAACAAATCGGCAAGCCGAATGATATCGACAATGACAATGATGCCAGTGAAAATACTGAATGGATATAGAGAGATGGAAATGAGGTGTCCATTCACACTGGAGTGAAAGTCCAATTACCACCCCAAGAGCCGTATAATGGTACAGGACGATCATGGGAGAGTTTTATATCGTCTTTCAGAAACCTCGCAGCTACTTGTGGCTGGGAGGAGTCAGAGCAGCGTGTTCGTCTTCTCACCTGTCTCCGAGGTGATGCAGCCGATTTTGTCTTCCAGCAGCTCGCCCCCGACGACATCGCTGACTTCGTGAATTTGATATCTGCGCTCGAGCATCGTTTTGCTGCAAGGAAGACGCCTTCTATGTTTGTGTCGCAGCTAGAATTACGCCGTCTTGGTCAGAAGGAATCAATTGCTGACTATGCTGCAGATATTCGCCGCCTCACGACATTTGGCTACCCGACGGCGGATGCTGCAACAAGAGAAATGATCGGGACCCGCCATTTTCTTCGAGGGCTTGGTGATAGCTCTATGGCTATGGCTATAGGGATGCGAGAGCCATCGACTCTCCAAGAAGCTCGGGAGATTGCTGAGCGATTTCACCATCTCCAAGAGGAATCCGGCAGAGGAGCTCGACAAATCTGATCGGTGTCAGTGACGTCAGAGGACGCGGTGAACAATGAAAAGTATATTGAGTTAAGGCGCCGCATCATCTCCATTGATGAGCGAATTGAACAACTAACTAAACTTTTTCTGCAGCCGCCACGAGATGATCCAGAACGACCAGCGAGACAGCCGAGAGAGCAGCAACCTCGTGATCGACCACCACCTCGTTGCTATAATTGTCAGAAGCTTGGTCATCTTGCCCGTAACTGTCGTGTACCACCCCAAAATGGTGGCCAAATTCCTGCACCCCAGTATTTTAGCAGTCGACCGAACTGGGTGCCACAACAACCGCCACAACCTCCACAATGGCAGCAACCTCTTCCTTTTCAGCCGCAGCTGCCGCAGCAACAATTCCCGCCACCCCGGCAGTGGCAGCAACACGTACCATTCCAGACGCAACCACCGAAACAACAGGCAGCAGAACCAGCCAGGGACAATACTTCGGGAAACTAAACAGGGCCGACCTCATCGACCAGGTCGAGGCCGGCCATGGAGTTAAATCGGGCCCTAGAATAATTCGCATTGATGAATCGAACGGACTAACAGCGTATATTGCAGGTAATGTGAATGGGGCCTCGTGCAAACTTTTGGTCGATTCTGGGGCAGCAGTGACAGTTATGTCGATAAAACTGTATGAACAAATGCCCACCGAAACTCGCCCAAAATTAATCCCCTTGTCGGATCATGTTCAGCTCCAGTCAGCGGATAAAGGAATTCTCAATGTACATGGAATTATTGGAGCAACTGTGAATGTTGGTTCTAAAGATTTTGAATGGAATGCATACATTGCAGATATAAGTGATGAAGGTCTGCTTGGCTTTGATTTTATGCACCATCTTAATTGTACCCTCGAGGCCAGACGTGGGCTTCATATTGATAATATTTTGATTTCAATCGAACTTCAGGACTGTACTTATGTGAAATATGATGTTGTGGTGCCGCCCAGATCTGAGTTCATTGTACCAGGGAAGATAGACAATTGTGATATTGATTCCCAAGCATGTGCTATTATTGAGCAAACCGCTCATGAGTGGAATATAAAGAATGTTCATGTCGCGGGATGTCTCATCGATGTAACTCGGAATGATATTGACATATCAGTGCGAGTCGTTAACACATCAAGTGAAGAAATTAATCTTTATGCTGGAATGCGAATAGGTTCAATGGAATTAATCAGTGATGTATGTGATATGTGTAATAATGATGTAATCAAGAGTTCAAACCCCAGCATTCGCACAGTAAAGGCTGATTCGAATAAAGAGGTTTCGCAAAAGAGCTGGCCAGATGACTTACAGACATTATATCAGAAATCATGTGAAGGATTAGACCCGCATACACAGGATCAGTTATTTGCCTTGCTGGATAAACATTCATCTACAATTGCATCTTCTTCTACTGATATTGGACGAACCTCCATTGTTCAGCACAGCATTCACACTGGAGATGCAGCTCCAATCAAGCAGCGACCTCGTCGCCCACCTCGAGCATTCATAGATGAGGAGGAGAAAATAATTGAGACACAACTGCAAATGGGCATCATTCGGGAATCAACGAGTGCTTGGTCGAGCCCGCTTGTGTATGTCAAGAAGCGTGACGGCACGACCCGGCCCTGCGTTGACTACCGAAAACTAAATGACGTCACAAGAAAGGATGCCTATCCACTACCTCGCATAGAAAACTTTAGACTTACAGTCAGGTTACTGGCAGATAGACATTAAAGAGGAGGACCGTCACAAAACAGCATTTAGTACACGGACTGGACACTACGAATATGTCACGATGCCATTTGGACTATGCAATGCTCCTGGCACATTCGAGCGTGCAATGGAACTCATCATGAAAGGCCTTCAGTGGCGAAACTTGATTTTATATCTTGACGACATCATTGTTATGAGCTCGACTATTGGGGAGCACATCAACCGTCTCGACGAGGTTCTCGGGCGCCTTGGACAAGCAGGACTTAAGCTAAAGCCAAGTAAGTGTCATCTCTTCCAAACTAAAGTATCTTACCTTGGACATGTCGTCAGCGCGGCTGGCATCAGGCCTGACCCGGGAAAAGTTGAACAAGTGCGGAACTGGCCGACACCGACATCGATAAGCGATGTCCATTCTTTCCTTGGTTTGTGCTCCTACTATCGCCGGTTCATCCGTGGATTTTCGACAATTGCGGCTCCTTTGAACAGGCTACTTGAAAAATCTAGTAAATTTGAGTGGAATGACGACTGTAAATCAGCCTTGGAACAATTGAAAAACGTACTGGTTAGCGACAACGTCATGGCCTACCCCGATGACCACGGCATGTTTATTCTTGATGCCGACGCATCTTCTTCGGGAATAGGCGCGGTCTTATCTCAAATCCAGTGGGATGACGTCACCCAACGAGAAGTTGAGAGACCAGTCGTTTTTGCTAGCCGGACATTGACCAAAACTCAACGCCGATATTGCACTACACGACGGGAATTGCTGGCAATCGTCTCGTTTGTTCGCCATTTTCGACATTACCTACTTGGGAGGAAATTTCTTGTGCTCACAGATCATTCTTCCCTTAGATGGATTATGTCATTTCGCGAACCTACAGACCAGCTTGCCCGGTGGATTGAGATTCTCAGCCAGTTCGACTTCGACATCGAACATCGTGCTGGCAGGAATCATGGTAATGCAGACGCAATGTCTCGAATACCATGTGACCCAGAATCATGTGACTGTTATGACAAAGAAACTATCATTGAACAATTGCCATGCGGTGGATGTACAACATGTGTGAAGCGGCACAAGGCCTGGTCACAGTTCTTCGACGAGGACGACGATGTCGTTCCCGTTACCAATATGAGAGTGCAGCAAACACGCTTGAAATCAGTAAGTGACTACAGCGACCAGACGCCGCCATTGAAACCAGAGGACTCAAGCCATTCAAGTCGACTCTCTAATATCGTCACCATGATACTAGTCATAGTCGTATTCGTTGTTAAGATGTTTTGTGGACTTCCGAGGATTGTTTTGGATTTTATCTTATATATTGTTGTTTTAGAGCTTAGAGGATTACGTTATGTGAGAGATGGATTTGATGTAATGAAGAGAGGGAATTGGCCATCCCCATTTAGAGTTTCAGTAGTGAGAAATGCGTCGACATCGAGATTGAAGTCAAGAACTAAACATTCATCGGTTAATGTCAGAGCGAGTGATAACCTGCCCTGCGCCTCGGACACAGGTGCCATCGCTGGAGGGAACTCTGGGCAGCGGGAAGTCCTGCGTGATAATTTTGACCGAGAAACTTTGTTGACAATGCAACGTGACGACCCCGACGTCGGCATAATCTACAAATGGATTTCGGAGTCTCCTGAAAGACCTAATCGAGCCTTAGTTCATGACAAAAGCCCAATCGTCAGGAATTTATGGCTCTTATGGACTCAGCTTGAATTGATTGACGGTGTTCTATACAAACGGCATGTCACTAATCATAAATTAACTACTACTAGACAACTCGTCGTCCCCTTCACACTGCGTGATCAGATCTTGGAGTCTAATCACAAGTCTGTGCTATCAGGGCATCTCGGAGTAAAGAAGACTTTCAGTAGAATCCAGCAACGATTTTACTGGTTAAACATGAGAGAATCTGTAAAACTTTATATTGGTAATTGTGTAACATGTGGTGCCCGCAAGCGTCCGACATCGAAACCAAAGGGCCCTCTTGGTAAATATAACTCTGGATTCCCTATGGATCGTGTCGCTCTCGATATCATGGGTCCATTTCCCATCAGTAACCAAGGTAACCGTTATGTTTTGGTAGTGGGAGATGTATTTACCAAATGGATCGAGGCCTATGGGATTCCTGATCAAACAGCTCGTACCCCTATACAAATTTCAGTACGCTAACACGCGAGCTCGTCAGCGTGCTCGCCCACGAGTTCGTCGACGAACTCGCAGACGAACTCGCAGACGAACTCGTTTCGTTCCAAATATGCAAATTAGCTACGAGCATGCACGCGAGCTCGTTGGCGTGCTCCAAATATGCAGCTCGTCACTGGCCGATAAGCTCGTTGGCGAGTTCGTACGAGTTCGTACGAGTTCGTCGACAAGCTCGTCAACGAGTTCGTACGAGTTCGTCAACGAGTTCGTCAACGAGTTCGTCGACAAGCTCGTCAACGAGTTCATCGACAATCTTGTGGAAAAAAAATGGCTGCGAGCTTAATGGCGTGCTCAACAGCATGTTGGCATTAGGGACTTTTAGATTTGCGTGGACTGAAACCTGTGACGTCCATTGAAGGCAGTGCATAAAAAGGACGTCGACCGTAGCAATCCACATTGTCTTCGTGCAAATCTAAAAGTCCCTATTGAGAACTAATAGTGTCTACATATAGAGGTGAACTTGATGATCCTGTTGAGCTATTGGCATGCATATATATTTATCTAACTTATCAACCTTCCAATATCCTGTTAACATCTGCAGGCTGGCTGTGCAGGGACAATTCAGTTGGCAAGCTGGTGAAGAATACAGTGATCCTCTTTAGAATAAGGGAAAGTTAAAAGCTCATTACTTCTGGGATATCAATCAATGAAAACACTAATATATCAAAGTACAGAAAGAAAAGATATAACATAAAATATAACTTAAAACAAGTATCTTTTTATTAGAGTCAATACAAACCCTGTAAAATACATGTTACCTGTATGCAGGGTTCACAACTTCACACAACGATATGAATGAATAAATGATTTCCAAATTATATAATTACACTGTATAATGAAATTAAATATGTGAGTAATTACACTGTATAATACTCTGCCTTTGAAGAAATATTATTATCCATTTTGGTAATTATTCCATCATTCTAATCACTCATAATATTACAAAGATCCAAACTAATAAAGCGGTATTCATACAATAACTATATAGCATCCCCCTTCTTGTCAGTGTATTCACCAACCCAGGGTACCAAGTAATGATACATGTACATATACTATAGGATCTCTAGAACAATCCCTTCTTTATATCCGCTAGCAAACTAGTTTTCAGTATTCAGACAAAATGCATCAATGTGCTCTCATGTTGCCTAAATGATAGGGTTTGTCAGTCAAGATACAGGAATATTTACATGAATATAACCTTATCACATAGATTATATCTAATGTTACTTTAATGAAGTGAATATACTATGTGCTATATAGATAGAGAAACAAACTTCCCAATATATGAAAAGATATCTCACTAGAAAGAGAATAAATACTTTATCTCATTAATCATTACTCTACACTTCTCTTTCATAAATGTATAAGAGAGGTAGGCCTAACTGTTGGCCTATAAATACACAAGTAGAACATTTAGTTATAAGGTGTGAGGAATTAGTTTTTCTCTTACCTAAAACAAAGGAGCTGCAATACCATTCAAAACCCATGTCTGCTCTCTACAAAAGCAAGATGGAGAAAGACTTGCCCAAAGTGGCCTATAACTAACACATCAATTCATTCTTATCAGGAATGCTACCAGTGGTAATTCCACAAGAGAGAGTAAACAAGAAAGTGAGAGTGGGGATAAGAGAGGAATAGAGATTTGTGTCTTAGTAGTGGGGAATCCTATGTACATAAGGAGAGAGCAAGTTAGAAACAGGGAGTTGACCTCGAATCAAGGTCTGGGTGTGTGCTCTTATGTAATACCTGATAGTGACATTTCAAGGTGTTAAATATATGATACAGTCAGAATAAATGGCAACCCCCCCCCCCCCCCCCTTCCCAATCTGGTATGCTGCAAATAAATGTTTCAAAGTTTCAAAAGAATTTAATTAAATTTACAAGTAATTTGACAGGTTACTTCAGCATGAAAAAGCTATTGTTTCAATTTCAACACAAATTTTCTGAACTTTCAATGTAATTGCATATACAATTTATGTTCTGACAAAGAGGCTCAAAAATGTATCAAAATAATAAAGTATGCATTTGTTTACCTTAATTATTTCAGGTGAGAGATATCTTCAGATCAATATTTTTTATTTTAAAAAAAATTACATAAAAAGGATGCTGGTGGAGACAAGAAACTAGGAAGTAGGAACTCATTTTCCTTGGCCCAAGACATTTTAATAATACATGTACATATATTAATAGAATAAATAAAAGAAATTGGCATCCTGAAGGTAACTTTAAAATACATATACATGTATACCGTGTGAGTCAAAAAAAAGTTTACAACTAGAAAATTGCTAATTATTCTAAAAATCATCTATGAACAGTAAATTATTATACATCTTATGAAAGAGTGTTTTATTCCAAATCGTTTGGTATCACTTTTGTGTGGTATGTGTTCACGCTTGGATGAACAGGAGGCATTGTTTGTGAAAGTGCAAAAATTGACTTGCGCCAAAGTGATGCCTACAGTATTATGTTGGGATCAGCGGAGTGAGAGAATGAATTGAATGTATCAAATGAAATGCATTGCATATGTTTTTTGCAGAAGCAAAGTCACAAGCAAACACACTAACAATGTTCGTTGATATTTTATATTCAATTTTTGATATGTGTGGCATGATTAATTTTGTTTGGGATGTTATGTTGATCTGTAATGACTGAAATAATACCCATATCGCAATTGTTTTATTCAAACATCACATTAGCAACTTTGGCGCAAGTCGATTTTTGCACTCTCACATACAATGCCTCCTGTTCATCCAAACATACCACACAAAAATGATACTAAATGATTCAAGATAAAACACTCTTTCATAGAATGTATAATAATTTACTGTTCACAGATAATTTTAAAATAATTAGCAATTTTCTAGGTGTAAATTTTTTTGGGACTCACACTGTATACCTAACTGTTTTCCTGGGAGCTGGATCACCTGTTTACCAGCGAGATCGTGGCGAGCTCTGGGGAGCTCTGGGGAGCTCGCCACGAGCTCCTCAGTTTAACCCCGAGCTCGCCACGAACTCCCCCTTTTACCCACGAGCTCGCCACGAGCTCCCCCTTTTACCCACGAGCTCCCCACGAGCTCCCGAGTTTACCCCCGAGCTCGCCACGAGCTCCCCAGTTTAACCCCGAGCTCGCCACGAACTCCCCCTTTTACCCACGAGCTCGCCACGAGCTCCCCAGTTTACCCCCGAGCTCGCCCACGAGCTCCCCAGTTTACGCCCGAGCTCGCCACGAGCTCCCCCTTTTATCCACGAGCTCGCCACGAGCTCCCCCTTTTACCATCGAGCTCCCTCTTTTATCCACAAGCTCGCCACGAGCTCCCCAGTTTACCCGCGAGTTCGCCACGAGCTCGTGGCGAACTCGTGCACGAGCTCGCCAAGATTTTGTAAGATCGTTACAAGCGTCCTGGGAGCGTGTTACGAGCTTAAAGCCTAAAAAACGATCTTATTAAGCTTACCACGAGCATAATACGAGTTCGCGACGAACTTAAATTTGTATAGGGGTACTGTCGCCAATATCGTGGTGAATGAATTTATCGCTAGATGGGGCATACCGTTGGAAATACATTCAGACCAAGGCAAGACATTCGAGTCCCAACTTTTCCAGCACGTGTGCCAGCTACTGGAAATAACGAAAACAAGGACTACACCATACCACCCGTCATCTAACGGTATGATTGAACGATTTAATCAAACACTTGTTAATATGATGTCTGCTTATGTTGACAAAAAGCAGGAGAACTGGGACTTAAATTTGTCGCTCTTGACATCAGCCTATCGAAGCACGATTCATGAGACTACTGGATTTTCACCAAATTTTCTCATGTTGGGGCGTGAGGTTAGAACCCCAATTGAAATAACACTTGGTGTAGACAAGCCCGACATCAACGACCGGGACTATCATGAATACGCCGCCAACATCGTCTCAACGATGACGGAAGCATACAACTTAACTCGTGAGCATCTTGCCTCACAAATTCAGAGACAGAAGAGAGATTATGATGCGAGACTATCAGTAAACACCTACAGACCAGGGGATTTAGTCTACTATTTAGACACAACTAGAAAGAAGGGACTTTCCCCAAAACTGAAGTCTGCTTTCTGGGTTGGTCCATGTGTGGTAACCAGAAAAATGAGTGACTTATACCCCATTCACAGTGGTTTTGAAATTTGTAGCGGCGTTGTAGCGGAGCGGCGACACCGCCATAACACCGCTACAAATGCATTCACAGTAGAAAAGTTATCCCGCTGCAGCAGCGGGATAAATATCATGTACCCATTCACGCTGCAGCGGGTGATTTTTATTACCTCCGTAACAAACACGTGTATGCATGGCTCATGACCCGCGAGTGACCCCGATATGACCGGAAATACTTCAGCGCGGGGTTTTCGATTGCTTGAAATTGCGCGCGCTAGCTGTACTTTACACACTCTTCCTCGATCATATTACTTTTTAAAAAACTAGCATTTTTATTGCTTCCAGTCAGAATATTTTAATTTTTTGAAGTGTGAAATATTTTTATTTGGATAATTATAATATCTACATAATAATAAAATCAATTTGAATCCACTGGTTACTTTATTTCTATTTCACTTTATGTTCCCCATTGCTGGAGAAAAGAGGTCAGTGATAGGTAAGTAAACAAATCACACGTGTTTGTCGCGGTGTTATAGCGGAGAGCCTTCACACTGAGTAAACACCGCGACAGCAGCGGGACTGTCCCGCTGCTGTAGCTAGGCGAACCTAGCGATAGTTTGTCGCGGCGTTATCGCGAGGCGGTGTTATCCCGCGATAGTTTATAACGGGTCCGAGCCTTCACACTGAAGACAACACCGCGACAGCAGCGGGACAGTCCCGCTGCTGTCGCGGTGTTTGAGGCCACTGTGAATGGGGTATGAGTGTTTGAGATTAAAGCGCAACAACAGGGAAAAGTCAAAGTCCTCCATCACGACCGTCTTAAACCGTTTAAAAGTAATGACATTCCACAATGGGTAAAGGAACAATCTAAGAAAGTTCGTAATAATGTCTCTTTTTCTAATACTTGTACTACTGGTACCCAGACTAGCCAGAAAGACACTTTCTCCCCTCGCCGCTCTTCACGAAGATCTATAGCCCCTGACAGATTTGTATACTAAATTACCATAGAAGAACACCAGGCAATGTATTTATCATTTTTAAAAAAAGAAGAAAAAAAAGAAAAAAAAGAAGTTGAAATAGAGTCTAGAAGTGTTAATACAACTTGATGTAGGATTCTCAAAAAAAAGAAGAAGAAAAAAAAAACTTCAAATAGGTTGTAGGCCAACATGGATGGAAAGAATCGTTCCTCGTACCTTGTGTCCACTTTTGTTATATAAAAGATTTGAATAAGAAAGAGAATTGGTAATTTGAGCTACCGGTAATAGAATTTCATAGCAAATCGACCTGCATCTACCCAAGAAGGGACAGCCCAAGTGCGGTGTGTCATCTGCCAAGTGAAGATTATTTGGGATGAAGTAGCCCTTTTTTGTTTTGTGTTTTGTGTGCATAGCATAGCACACCCCACCTATTATTGTTAAGGTAACAATAGAGAGAATGCATGTTGATCGTTGTACAACGGTGATAACCGGTGCAACGCACTGTCCTTGGTTCAGTGCCTTTCCCATTGATACCTGTGCGTACATGTATGTAGATGGCGGATGTTATGATTATATAGATGCATTTTTTAATTGTGGGGATGATGATTTATGTATCTGTTCACTTTTCTGTTCTTTCATACAGTGTTCTTATACAGCGTACACCACAAAAATATTGTTCTAATAAATTGTTTACGTGTACCGGTATGTTGTGTTTTGCATTGTTATTTTACTAAAATATGCCTGTTGCTAGTTCTTTAGATGTCATGTTAAATTTGGAGAGGCTTGTTCAATATTCTGGTTGTTTACAATTGAAGGTTTTATAGGTGGAGTCAAGCTATTCACACAATGCCCATATTTACTACCTGTAGAATCCTTTCCTATTCTGTCAATAAACAAACAATTAACAATCTTACGGGTAGGCTACCTAGACAGACAGTGACTAATAGAAGATTAAAAGGTCTCCTGTATTGAGTGTAGGGGCCTACATGTACTCCCATCCTGGCCACTCCTTGGATGTAGAAACTAGAAACTAGATCGCCACAAAGTCAGTTTGATAGCAAGTGTTGTTGCGCTAACATTGAGCAAAGTTGGAGAGAATAAAATATACAAATGTACATGTAGGTCAGAAGTACTTTTTTAGAAAAAGTTTTTTTTAATTTTTTAATAGTAAATTTCACTCTGGAAAATCACTAAATTTGTCACTCATACAACAATGTGTTTGTAATACCATGCAGAATTGAACATTGAACTTTAAAATGTGGTATTTCCCAGTTGTTTGTCAGAAATACTTCAAGCACTAGCTGTGATCAAGAACAGGGCTATTAAAGTTGATGTCATGTACGCAAAGTACGTGTACAAGTATTGTAGATGTTCTCTTCATGTACATGTACTAAATAGTTTTTCACAACTTCTATTAGGATACAATGTTATTAGTGTTGAAAACTTTCATGATTGGAATCTATATTTGTAAACTAAACACTGTTTTTGATGAACAGCAAGAAAATGCTTTGTTGTTGTTGTAATTTTTGAATGCTGGACTTGCCAATGCATATAATATGTACACTGTACATGTACACGTACCAGAACCTTCTTTAGTTTTGAAATTTTCCTATTGTATTTAGATAGCTCTTTGAAAGATGACTTTGATCTTATTATCAAGGCCATACAGGTCATGTATTCTGTTTGCTTCCTCCTTAAGCTTGTCGCATCTGTCAAAAGAACTGGGAAGGCACTTTGAACTCCCTTGGTATTCATAGTATTATTAATGTAGTCTTCAGTCATTGACTATTATTTTAAAGATATTTGTCCTCTCAAAAAATGGTGATAATTCACACGCCAGACTACTGCATGTTTGAAGTTTATAGTTATTCAAATAAATTATGTCCACTCTGTCTCGTTTAAGTGGACAGATCACCTGTCCCCAAGTAATTTGTACATGTACATGTACAAGTGTATTGTTATTAGACATCTTCAAATTGTGAGGTTTATAGATTTTTTAATCAAAAAAGATGATGGAGCATACATGTACAGTACGTGTACATGATGGAACTGAAATGGGGAAATGATTGCAGGGTCGTAAACTCAGGGTTTACTGCTTAATAATTCATGTAAGGTGATGTAAATTTTAAATCTACAGTGCTCCCCATTCAATTAAGAATGTATTTACATCATAGTGTCCAGCACAGATAATTTTCCATTTCATGGTTCAGTGCATTTATTTGTTATGCTACGGTCACAAATGTTCGTACGAACGATAATTTCGTACGAATCTCCCTGTTTTTCCATTGTCTTCCCGAATGTCCATTGTCTGAAAATCGATCGTACGGCGTTTGTGGCAGTTCGAAATGGCATTTGTGACCGAGGCTTTATCAAACTTGCATTGAAGCTGTTATGGAACCCAAGCAAACAGGTCAATTAAACTATTTAATGGTAATTTGACCCCTTTAAAACAGGGTCTAAATATAAGATTGGGAACATGTACCACCTTATAATTTTAAGCATGTTCTGAGATTTATGTGTGCATTGTTTGTTGATTACCATAAAATCACCCTTTGTTATCTGAATCAAAGGTTGCTGATTATGTTCTTATTGTGTTTTTTTAGCCTTGCAGAAGCTGGCAGCTACTTGACTCTCAAGTAGGTAAGGCTGTATTTGTTATATTATATATTATATAATATTAATACTGTATGTAATTGTACAAGTTTGCCGACAACCCATTGTAATGTGTGTTAAAGTCAACACTCGTTGGGATGTTGGTGAACTTGACTTCTGACGGCTTCCTGAAACAATGCCTTGATTGTCAAAGAGGTCAGGCCAAAGTTTATGATGCTGCATCTCTTGATGCCCTCAGTATTCATTTTTAAATCTTCTCAACTTTGAAAGAATTGGCTGGAGCCCATTCGGCGATATGAGTTTTCATCTGAACGCTATTTATCTTCATCATATATGCCATTCCTGTTATGCACAATTACTGGTAAATGTATACTGTACATGTACTTGTTCATCTATCATCTTTACTTGCATTTTGCCTATTGAAAGTTGCTGAAGCAGTGTAGCATTGTTTGAAAGGGCAGGGCATCCCCAAGGTGAGCCAGGCATTCTGCCCCCACTTGTTTGGGTTATATATGTTAGACTTACCTGCGGGAGCATTGATTTGTAATGACATAAGTTTGGGTTGTGCAACCTGGCTGTAAAGCTGTTATATGAGCAGTGCAAGGTTGAATAAGCTAAAATAGAAAAAACATGAAAGTTGATAAACAGACTTTTTGTGGTGTGAAAAAACTTTCATATTACATTTAAATCACAATTGGATATGAGTCAAAATATTCTCATCCTTTATTTTGAATAATGTGAACATGGAGGACTACAGTGCATGCCATGAACTATTTTTAAACTTCTAGAAATGAATATCCTGTTGGTAAGTGAAAATTACCAGGAAATTGATAGCAACAAGTAAATACATGTACAATGTAATGTACATACATGTACATGTATGTAAGCACAGGGTTGGCACATTTAAAAACGTTTTTATTGTTTATGTGTTTTCTTGCTTCAATTAAATGGTTTTGCATTTATTGTGGAATGTGCAGTACATGATTCCACAGTTGCTTATTGAAATATCTCTCCTATGGATATTAACAAAATTATCGCACTTTAATTGTTTGCACCAGGAACAATTATTCCTATTATGCCACAGTGGCCACTGGTGTTACTGTCAGGCACGTAGCCAGAGTTTGATATTTGGGGGGGGGGGGGCACATACATGTAATCGATCGAGGTAAAAAAAAGGGGTCTACAAAATTTCAACCGATCCTGGAAATTTTAGGGGGGGCACGTGCCCCCCCCCCCCCCCCCCCCCGTGGCTACGTGCCTGGTTACTGTAAACAACTTTGAGAAAATTACCATGGTGAAAGCATGTTTCTGATTAATAAACAACAACTTTAAAGTTGATACTCTAAGCAAATAAATGTCCCTTAATTTGTTACCTACGGCAAGTATATGTTATTTTTAAGTTTATCAATTACTTAGTATATCACAAAAAAATTCTGTCTACTCGAAATCCTCAATTGAAATGTCTAAAATATCCGCCTCTCTTTGCATAGAAAATCAGTCACGGCGCTGGTCTACTATTTATGACCTCACGTCCGGGAGAGGGTATATTCACGTACCCGGATGTTCCATAGCAAACATGTGCAGAGTGATACGATTTTCTGCATATTTTTGTTTCAAAGGCTGAAAAGTCTAATAAATCATAATTCTATGTACAATTCTTTACCTTCCCCTAGTACTTCATAGTATTAATATCAATTCCCCTTTTAAAAATTATGACATATACATGCCAACGATGTGCTATTAGTCGATATTTTCACCATGTAATTTTTGTTTTGGTGTTGAAATCGGCCCAGGCACGGAGTGAACAGTAGCTGTCTACCCATGCACAGTTCATTACCATACACTACAGCGATCTCCCGATGGTTTCTTCTTCCTTTTTCCCCATGTCTTTCGCCTTCCTTGGCCCTGAACATCCTTCATCTACCAATTCTGACACCGGTAGTCAGGAGCAAGTCTTTGTTAGTTGTTTTTCTTAGCTGGCAACGTCGCTTTCATTATCTTGCAATTGCCGATAAACATTTAACTAGCGCACGTACGTTCCATCACAAGCAAGCAGCGCCTAGAGCAGCGGCTTGGTCTTACCTCCTGATTCTGCTCGCTTCATGAACGTTCATGCAAGAGCCGCATCACTCGCCAAAATATTATAGAGGAAGCGCGCTTGCATGATCTCGTTCAAGTTTGATATTTTACAACATAAAATGTTTAACTGGTACTGTATCCTTTTTTGAGGCAGTCACACACATCTATGATAAGTACTATCATAGTTCTAGACCTATTCGTTTTACAAAACTGCTCATGTACATCTGATGACAATAAATAATGCATCCGCCTATTCATAAGTGCACGATTTAACTTTAATTCCTAAGCAGTAAACTCGTCTTAAATCTCTACCAAATAGGTGAATATGAGGATATAAAAAGAAATCAGCGACTGGAAAATGTTGCTTCGTTATTCTTCATTCAAATGAAAACAGAAAATCCATCAAATATACTCCTTAACAACAACAACAAATCTAAGCTCTGACAGGATAGCATTTACGTAGGGATATCACTGCCATTCACTCTCACTGAGCCCATGACTCCCGTTCGTGACGTCACGGATAGAGGCCCGATTCTACGTGCACTTCCGGGTTTCAGACTTAGATCTTTTGGTAGAGTTTACTCGAATAAATTCATTATTCTAAACTTGTTTTGTCGGGTGGAAACCATTTGGTGTTATTATGGGGGTTAAAAGCTTTCTATTTATGTAATTATCTTAGTATTTGGGATTGTCTTAGAGTATCAACTTTAAAACAATTTAAAAAACACAGCCTTGTGTAAGTGCTGCATTCACTTGCACAAAATGTACATGTACATGTATGTAGGCTAAATGGGGCATGGGATTATTGTCTTATTCATTTTCATGCTGAAGATATCTTTAATAATCATCCATTGCATTTGTTTGTGCATCAATCATGCCCTACAGTATTGCTTACCCACAGCTAATATTTGCTTTTCATAACATGAACGAACACTCTACAGACCTGCACTGATTTACGTCAAAACAACCAGCTGTTGCTTCGATCGAGTCCCTGAGTTTAGTAGAGTCTATCAAAACCAGGTGACTGCAGCAGTTTTCGTTCTCACAGTGCAGCTAGCTAGCAAAGCCCTGTCTTGTATATGTCGGCATTGCCAGGTTGCAGGAGGAGGATGCACGTACTGTTCATGTTTAGTTGGCCTACATGTCATCAGACCTTTTTTTAGTGCGCTGAATTATGTGAAAATACACTGAAACCATTGAAATTTGGAGTATTTTTAATTTTTTGATCTAAAACTTCTGTATAGAAATATGCCTATATATAACCATATTGATTTTGGATGTTGATAAAGACTATTGAGCATCTCTCTTTTGCTGTTGGAGCCAAAGCCACTTTTGAAATAGAGAGAGAGAGACAGGTACATGTAATGTATGCACAGGCAGGCGCGTAAACAGGGGGGGGGGGGGGTTTGGGGGGTTAACCCCCCCCCCCCCCCTTTGGTATTTTTATGTGTATAAACCCCCCCAAAACCCCCCTAAAACCCCCCCCTTTTGGATTTTTTTTTTTTTTTTAATTATTAAAAAAAAAAAATTACCCCCATGACTGAGCAAAAACAGGTGACCCTACCACCCCCCCCCCCCCCCCAACGGAGCAAAATGTCAAATTTTCAAATTTCGAGGTCAAAAATAGAAGAAAAAGGTGTCCTCTTACCCCCCCCCCCCCTCGCTTATTCAGCGGTAGGCTGAGTCGTAGCGATTTTTTTGTGACCAAAAAAAAAAAAAAAAGTGTCCTCTTACCCCCCCCCCCCCCCCCCCCCCCCCCCCCCCCCCCCCCCCCCCGCTTATTCAGCGGTGGGCTGAGCCGTTACGAAATTTTCGGCCCGATTTATAAATGTTAAAACCCCTCCCTTGAAAAATCCTGCGTACGCGCCTGTGCACAGGCATACAGTTTACTGAACTCCTTATACTTTTAGTGGAGTTCACTGCTTACCCATCCCAACCCCTTCCTCTACCTTCTATCATATCTTTTTCCCAATTTGTATCCATACATTCTCAAAAGAATGTGATGTTGAGATGAACTCTGTAAATGCACATTGAAACATTTTGAGTGATGTGTAGTGTAAAACTTGATATAAACATGTTTACGTCCCTCCTCCCTTTGAAAGTTTTAATTTTGTTATTTTCTCTAGGAGGTTTGTGACATGTTTTTAACAATTTGATTTCTATGTCTCTTGTGTACAGGTGACGGTAAACTTGGTAAAGACTCTGGAATTTTACTCATTGATGAAAGGACAAAAGCAGTAATGACTGACCAACCAAGACACGCACAAGAAGCTTTCAAGGAAAAGGTATATTTGTGCCATTATTTTCTACTACATGTATACAATTGTAGCTTCTGAATATGATTTTTGATAGTCATTTTGTATCAGAAAGAATTAACACACCTCTATTACTTTCGTCAAATTGCTGCATACATGTAGCAGAACATTTCAATCACCAGAGATTAATTTTAATGATTGAATTTGGGTGAAATACAGGTCGTAAGCTTACGGAAATGAGTCTGCCTTGAAGCCATCAGTGTGCCCCCCATCCCCCTAAAAAACAAACACTTATAGGAAATCATTTATAACAATTGCTATGGATTCACCCAAATCTTATGTATTTTAAGCAAACTGTTCATGCAATGCATGAAGAGTTCAATTACATGTAGTTTTAGTGAAATGTTTGTTGAGTGTTGACAACCATGTTCAACAAGTGAATGAAAAATCTGTAATTGGAGCAAATGAAAGAGAGAAAAGGAAGAGAGGAAGGAGGGTGGGGAGTGTAACAGAGAGAAGGAGAGAGAGATTAACAGACAGAGACAGAGGGAGAGAGAGAATCAGAGAGAGAGAGAGAGAAAACATCAAACAGAGAACAGAGAGAGAGAGAGAGTGAGACAGACGGACAGACAGACAGACAGACAGAGAGTAAAAGAGAAATAGAGAAGGAGAGAGTGAGGGAGGGAGAGAGAAGGGATGAACTTGTAACCATGGTTTGACCTCGTGACCCAGCCACTAACATTTTTTCCTAGATATATGCAAGAAGTAGGATGGGAAGTAGATCACATCCTATGAAACAAGTCTTCCTGTTCTGCTCCTACATGTACATGCACATGTTTGTGAAACTTGTTATACCGTTATTCCTAATCCTACAAATGTATGTCAGAACTCCTCCTTTGCAAAGGTTGTAAAAAGACTTGCTCCAGTGACAATTGTTCTTCTGTCAGTATACTACAGAACTTAATTCCTAATTTCAGTCATGGACCAAATACTACATGTACACTGAACCCTAAACCTAAGCCAAACCTTTATACCTATCCTAAAACCGAATTGAAACCCCAACCCCATCTCTTTGATGAAATAAAGCCTGGAGCAATTGTCTCAACTGTATTGAGACTTTGAATGGTCATTTTGAGTGTCGTGAGTGGCATGCAAAGATACAAATCACAGTTACATTGCTTCTTCCTCTAAATGGCCCCATCTATCTAAGATTTCAACAGTATGTTTTGTATCCATGTACTCAAACATACATGTAGGAATAACAAGCACTACGTGCAAAAGGAATGGGATTTCCGGACGATAAGGATAAGGATAAGTATACTAGAAATGCAATCGTGTCACAACGATGTGCGTGCAATGACGCCGTGTTTCTACGTGTCGAACGAAAGAGCTTCTCTCGGACTATCCAGAGCAATTTGTACGAAGTCTTTAGCTTCTGTAATATTGGAGACAGGTAGGGCGAAAGAAAGGCCTCAATAGTGACCTTGATGGGATGGTAGTGACTATGCCTACGATGTTTGAAAGAAATTGGGATAGGGGAAACAACCTAGAAAGGGCTCGCAAGCACTGCGTGCAAAAACAAATGGGATTAGTTGCATGTTCGTCATTGCAATCAAGATCGTTCTAGGGGTCAAAAGCGTGAACCCGATTTGCCCCATAGACAATGCGTGTAATGCATGGGCGGAAAACGTAGAGGATCTGTATTATGACCGGAGTTAAATTGTTTTTTCTCTCTCTCTTTATGTCTCTTTATGGGCCGTATATGGTATCATTGGAAAGAGAATTTCATGGTCGTTATTGTAAACTACTCTCTTTTTTTCTATGATAATCCTATCGAAACATGTGATGTATAATAGATTTAAAGGACAAAATGGCGTCTTAAATGGCCCCCTTGACCAATTTCAAAAATCCGGCCACGAGGTGCCCTGCGTATTGCATCTCGGAATGTCATTGCAAATTTTCAAGGAAAAAAAAGGATGTTTAGGGGGCGAAAAGTAGTCTGAAAAAAATGACGTCATGGCCGATAAGTGTTATAATCGGGCGGAATTCGTATAGTGACCCTTGTTCAAATGCGATTTACTCACAATTTTCTGTGTAAACATATACCATACTTGGTATCATTCGAAAGGGCACTTCATTGCGGTCAGTTTGACACCATTGTCATCTGCACGCAATGTACTGCACGCATTAAAGGCGCTATTACGTAATGCATAGCAAATTCATCATTTTTGGCGATAACTTTGCGCCGACGTTATTAAAATTTCCCAAATTTAGCAGACAGTTGTCACGTATATGGATACATGTGTCTGCCAAGTTTCAACGACGTAGGTATAAAGATCGCCATTTTAGAGCAAGTTGAAGTTATTTCGGATTTTCTTGAAAATGGCGAATTTGGAGGGCAATTTTCTCAAATTTGGTCAGTGATAGGGTATATAATTTTGTATATGGCTGGAAAGGGCATATCTTCAAGTATCTAAAGCCAAAAAAGGGTACGGGTTTGCCAAGCCATTATGGAGATACGGCCACAGACAGAAAGCCAATTCCCAGAACTTTAGAGGGCGTTATTTATGTTGTTCAAAGCCATTGGAGCGTGAAATTTAGCATGGCTATGTGCAATTATGAGATAAAGATACTGGGAGATTTAAATACAAAACGGAATTTATATGAGAAAGTTATGGCAGTTTTAGATTATTTAGGGGTCCATTTTTCAAGAACTTGAGAGATTTTTGACGGAGTCGGTTTTAGATTTGAATTTCGAGTATGAAGATGGCATTTGAAGGTCAAGTCCACGTGTCGCAGATGAAAGAACATCTCTCAGACTATCTAGAGGAATTTAATAGAAGTTTTTAGGATCTAGGATAGTGGAGATAGGAAGGAAGATATAAAGGCCTTAAAATGGACCAGAAACGGACAAAATGGCGCCTGGACGGTCATGCATGAGTGATTTCGAAAATCGAAAAAGTAGGTGACCTTGATGAGATGCTAGAGATGATGCCTACGAAATTTGAAAGGAAAAGGACTTGAGGAAAGGACCTGGATAGGAATAACAAGCACTACGTGCAAAGCGAATGGGATTCCGGACGACAAGAAGAAGAAGTAAGCATATTAATAATGTGAACGAAAACAAGGCAATGACGAAGGTCGTCATTGCAAAGAAGAACCAAGAATATTAATAAGAAGAATGTGAACGAAAACAAGGCAATGACGAAGGTCGTCATTGCAATTATACTTCACCTAGAGTACACAGGCCTGCATCTACTGTACATAGATCTGTACATACGCATGTACATAAACAGTAGACATTCCTTTTTGTGTTTTCAAATGTTGTATGTACATGTAGGCTTATCATTGGAAGGTAAAATACATAGTCCAAGAATCTGTCAGTGTTTGCATTAAATTATTAAAGCCAAATTCAATAAAACTTGCAATGTGCTGTGACATCAAGATATTTGGGACCTTGACAGAATAACTGTGTAATGGTTGGCATGGTAACAGCCTACACATCAGTTGCATGTTTGCAATGATCAAGAGTAAGTGCTTTGATGTGTTCGGATGTGTTTCATTGAACTGCCTGAGTGACTTGAATGTTTTTCATGTCATTTGAACTTTGTTGAAGTCTGATGCATAAAATGCATCTCTTTTTTGTTGTATGTTTCGTTGAAGTCTGGCATGGTTATAATAGGAGGAATCAACAAGTTGACAATATCGATTCCATTTCTCTCTAAGTAAAAAATGGCTAGAATATACAAGCATAACATGCACCCAATGTTTTGTAGAATTATACGACAGTGCTTAAAGGTAGCTTTACCCTGTCACCACAGGAATTTTAAAGGGCTAAATTAATCTTATTATTCTTCAAATTTGCAACAATAATATTTTTCTCTTTATAGTGTTGCATTGTTTAACAGTATGTTCAAATGTAACGTATCTGAAAACAATATACCGGTACATGGGTAAGAACTTTGTTGAAAACTAAAAGAATGGCCAATTTTTATTGAATACAACATGATTATGAACCTTTCAACATGTTGCCAATTGATGGATTTTGCAAGTGTAAACCCATCATACAATATTTGAGTGCTTAACACTTTTTTATACACAAGATTGTAATGTATTCAAACATGGAACATGTAGCTATTTGCATGGTTATAATGAGTTACATTAAAGTGTTTATTGATTTTGTGACATTGTGTTTGATGACATACTGTACATGTATTTTGAACACATGGCACCACTAAAAAATCCTTTGCACTTGTTTGTAAAAAAAGAAAAATCGCAAACATTGCACATTTCAGTTTTAGTGTACTTGATTAGTTTGTATTAAACATTTTACGGTGACTGCTGGTAACATTGTACTCAATTTGAATTACCATACATTTTTTGTTTGTTATGGAGAAGGAATTAATTTACCACTATATTTATCCTGGTGTCTAAAAGCTCTGTCGGTACATGTTCATGTTTAAAATACCAATGTACCCTGTTCAAGTATTTTCACAACGACTCTGCAGAATGGTTCAATCGCCATACCAATTTGGTTGGTATAAATTTATTTTGGTGTCAAACTGTCAATAATATAATACACTTTACTTAAAGTGACTCGGTAACATTGTTGAAGGTTGATGAAAAAAATTGCTTAATTTTTGTATAAAATGTTACTTACTATATTCCTTCTACTATACTAACCCTCTGACATGCAAAAAATCCTGAACAAATTTTCAAACCACAAAGATATCTATGGTTTTCTTTGAAGGCGTCGATGTGAGGCACCCTCTAACAGTGATTAACAGTAAATTCTCCCAACCATTTTTGAATTTTCCCAACCGTTTTTCCATGAGAAAAATACATAAAACAGGCTATAAAAATCTGTCAACACTTAACTGTCTGGAATGGAATGTAGAGCCATTTTATTGCTTTGTGACGATTTACATTCACCTAAAATGTAATTAAATTGTCCTTGTCTTGATGCTGAACAGGCTTTGACAAGTAGCAGAATAGAAGTAGAATAATATAGTTGGGAGAATTAAGGAATCGATCAGATCAGTTTTTCCCAATTTGTACCATGAATAATGATCCGTTTTCACTCAAATTTTCAGATTATCTTTAATTGTACATCTAGCATTGAAGTCACTACCTTAGCACCACTATCTCTCATCTGAACAATATGTTACAAAGTCCCTTTAAGGTTGGTAACAATTTCCAAAGATTGAAAAATTCTTTAAGAGATTCTAAACTTTGAATACTGTAAAGTGTAAACATTTTCATAAACCTTCATAAACATTCAAATTATGACACAGACAGTGACAACATACCTCATTGCATGAACTATCCTTAAAATTACTTGAGTATTTAAAAAGCCATGTAATTTTCAATTTCTTTCTTTATTTTCTTGTTAGATGGAGCCAAAACTGTTTTGAATGAGTGGCAGTCACATGACAAGAAGGTAAGTGTGGATGTCTCAGCTTCAAATATTCCTCTCTGAATTATAATGTCAATACATGTACATGCAGATCACTGAATCATTTTCCCTCTTTTCCATCAAGGTATACTTCATTAGATTGCGCATTTCGCTTCACAAAGAGGTAGAAGTAGGCAGTGCAAAATAAAGTGATAATACAAAAAAAACAATGATACTGTATGTCTAGTTTACCCAGGGTTGCACTGCATAATATATATTACCCTGGCTTTACACAATGTGAGATAGAAAAGCTCTTAGCCGATAGAAAAGGAAATGAACAGCAGCAAATCTCAAACGTACTCAAACAAAAATACATGTACATATTTACACTGCTGGTAGGACATGATTTGATTTTCGTCATTCCGTACATGTAGTACCTCTACCAAATACAAACGGGTAAAAGCAGCTAAACATATATAGGAAAGGTACTACTGTACAAGCGTTTGCAAAACGAACTTGGAATACATGTATAACTTTTGATTTTAATTGCTTGGTTAAAGTATGGGACCTGTCATTTGCCATATACTGTAGGTGGTGGTTAAAGCAAACTAGCAGTATATGTAGATATCAATTTGGAAAATATGCATGACTTTTTATGTACCCCGGTAAAGTATAGGTGACAAGTTCTCACAGTATGGGAATTGTTATTATCCAAGAATTTACCACACCCTTTTGGTTTCCCCTTTTAAAGAAATATTTTCAATCGTGTGCATTTATTCATTCATGGTCCATTTAAACCCAACTATTATGTTCCAAGAAGGCCATAGGTACATTGTATGCATAACACATTTATAAAACAGCCATCAAGGTGATCCTTTTGTATGTCATGAGCATGTGGAACTGTATACATCCATGATGTTGTGAACTTGAAGGTTTCCCAATAGTACACCTAGCAAGGCAAACTTCTCTACACTGTATTGATCACGCATTTATTCCTCCACACGGTACATTGCGATACATTTAGGCCTACTGTACATGTACATGTACATTTAATAGGTCATCTGTTTCTTTTGTATTTTTGTTTTCTTTGGCATCTTTTCATCCAATGTTCCCCCGACACATGTCACACCAGTGAAAGGATGTTTCTAATACCTCACCAGGAGCAAAGTCAAGGCTACTGGAGACTTTTTCACAGCACGTTTTTGCAATGACCATTCCCTGGTGTACTCCTTGGCTTCCTGCCTCTCTCTAAAGTCCGCACATTGAATGAATTTGGGGAGGTCATGAACTTGAAACATATTGTTGACCTTTGCAAGCCCTTTCAGTTCCATCCCGTTTGATATCATCAAGAGGACACATGTTCTGCCTTGGTGTCTGAAACATGCACATTGAATCCATGGCATAATTAGATATTCAGGGGGAAGTTAACCCTAATATGAAGTTGGTTTTAAAGGTAAAGACCAGTTATGGTCATGCGATTGCATTGTGAAAGAAACGTTGTGGAATCGATCAGAAAAGGTTGATCATCTAGCATCTAGCATCTGCAAGGTTCTGGAATCATCAAAATGATAAGAAATTTGGCACATTCTTCGTAAAGTTACAAGCACTATACACAGAAAGATGTATATGGGACTACCCTATATCTCTCACAGTCCATGAGAGAAACAAATTTACCAAATATATAAATTTCCCGGCAAATTTTCTATCATCATGTATTAGTCAAAACATATTCTTTCACATGATTGGTAATGAGAGCTTCCATTTCATTTTTTGAAATTGGGGCGTTTCCAATACTGGTCTTAACCTTTAATAGAAGCAGAAAAATGTGAGGAACAGGTCAGTGAAAGCTTGAGCAAAATCTCATTAAAAGTGAGAAAGTTATGAATTTTTGAAATTGCGATCAGTCAAAACACATATTGGTAACTCTGTGATGTATCTTGTAAGGTCTCCTCTCATTTGCTCTGTACTAACAAAGAACTTTAGTTTTCCCCAAAACTAATTTCCAGTCATACAATGCACCCTCAATAGTTACAACTGTGTTTATATACACCTAGTATATGAAACATCTTTTCCATCATCAATAACTAAGAAAATGAAAGTTTATATACCAAAGAAAATGGGAAATATTCCCAAATCGGATTTTGCTCAAACTTTCATTGCCCTGTTCCTCTGATATTTCTGATTCTATCAAAATTACCTTAATATCAGGGTGGACTTTCCCTTTGAATACCGTACCTTAAACTTTGAGGGAACCAAACTTTACAAGTATTTGGGGAAAGTGGGACTAATCCCCTATACAAATTTCAGTACGCTTACACGCGAGCTCGTCAGCGTGCTCGCCAACGAGTTCGTTGACGAGCAAGCAGACGAACTCGCCAGCGAGCTCGTTTCGTTCCAAATATGCAAATTAGCTACAAGCTCGTTGGCATGCTCCAAATATACACGCTCATCACTGGCCGATTAGCTCGTTGGCGAGCTCGTTGGTGTGCTCGTGAACGAGTTCGTCGGCGAGTTCGTGAACGAGTTCGTGAACGAGTTCGTCGACAAGCTCGTCGGCGAGTTCGTCGACAATCTCGTGGAATGGCTGCAAGCTTAATGTAAACTGATTGATACTTCATAATCGATATTGGCAATATCGATATTACCAATTAGGTAATACCAATATATATCGATATTACCAATTAGGTATATTCTATTCTCAATTGTATTAACTCCATCACATAGATCATTTGAAGTGTATTCAAGAGTAACATTTAAAGTGACTCAGGCTTGTACACATATATATATACTAAATATGTATATTGTTTCTTGGTTAGTAATCATAAAATCAATATCAATCTATCAATCTATTGCTAAAACGTGAATGTAATTGTAAAATGATCAGACAAAATAATCTATTGGTTAATAATGGCAAAAGGAAAATAGAAATCACAAAAATGATGTGCGTTGTCTTAATTTGCTTAACAAATCATGATAAATGTATTTTTCTGTCACACGTGTAAAGTAATAATGAATATTCATGAGATGATTGGTTTCAATTGGCCCTATTAGACTTTAATGGGATTTCAATTGGACCAATCTGCCCCATTAGACTTTAAAAGGTTTTCAATTGGTTTCAATTGGACCAATTGAAGTCCCAACTTCAGGCCAATTTGGGTCCCATTAAAGTATAATGGGGCATAGGCCAATGGGGCCAATGGGCCCAATTGGTCCAATAGGGACAATCTGGACCAATTGAAACCATCTGAAGTCCTATTAAATTCCCATTGAAACCTGTTAAAACCTATTGAGACCAATTGAAATCAATTAAAAATTAAATTGGTGTTCAATTAGTTTCAATTGGATTTTCGTCTTGGGTACCTAGTTACAACAAAAAAGTGAGTTAGTGGGGCTGAAGATAAGATCACATATCGCACAACAAAAAAGTTTGAAACAGTCCGTTAATTCCTCAGCCTCCTCTTATGTAATAAATTCCTCTTATGGTACCAGTTGAACTTGAAGCAAATTGTTTGGTTTGACAGAAGCTAAAAAGACAATTAACAGTGCTAATTAACACAGGAATTTACAAGGTCATGGGCTCGGCCTGCAACCTCATATGGTACTGCATGTCCTACAAAATGGCCGCCTATAGCCTTGCTTCAGACTGTATAATTTCCCACTTTTCTGTGGCAGACCTGCCGCAGACTGTTCCTGTGGCATACTGGTATGCGGCAAGTCTGGAGCAAACTTTCGCCCTGCCGCAGATCTGCCGCAGACTGTTCCTGTGGCGTACTAGCTGGTATGCGGCAAGTCTGGAGCAAAGTTTCGCCCTGCCGCAGACCGTTCCTGTGGCATACTAGTATGCGGCAA
This sequence comes from Strongylocentrotus droebachiensis, assembly GCA_035222895.1. Classification (NCBI taxonomy): domain Eukaryota; kingdom Metazoa; phylum Echinodermata; class Echinoidea; order Camarodonta; family Strongylocentrotidae; genus Strongylocentrotus; species Strongylocentrotus droebachiensis. Next base: position 32,377 of record JAVYIG010008514.1, read on the forward strand.
GTCTGGAGCAAAGTTTCATCCTACCGCAGATTTGCCGCAGACTGTTCCTGTGGCATACTGGTATGCGGCAAGTCTGCAGCAAAATTTCTTTCTGCCGCATACTTCGGCATACTCTTTGCCGCAGACTAAAAGTCTGCCGCAGATCTGCGACAGGTCTGCGGCAGGTCTGCGGCATACTTTTCACTTTCCTATGGGGAGTTTACCCCCGAGCTCGCCACGAGCTCCCCAGTTTAACCCGAGCTCGCCATAAACTCCCCCTTTTACCCACGAGCTCGCCACGAGCTCCCCGTTTTACCAACGAGCTGGCCACGAGCTCCCCCTTTTACCAACGAGCTCGTCACGAGCTCCCCAGTTTATACCTGAGCTCGCCACGAGCTACACCTTTTACCCACGAGCTCGCCACGAGCTCCCCCTTTTACCAACGAGCTCGTCACGAGCTCCCCCTTTACCCCTGAGCTCGCCCACGAGCTCCCCAGTTTATCCGCGAGTTCGCCACGAGCTCGTGACGAACTCGCGCACGAGCTCGCCAACATTTAGTAAGATCGTTACTAGCGTCCTGGAAGCGTGTTACGAGCTTAAAGCCTAAAAAACGATCTTATTAAGCTTACCACGAGCATAATACGAGTTCGCGACGAACTTAAATTTGTATAGGGGATAAACCCTTTGAAATGGCCCTAACTATCCTAATGCGCTCCAGAGTGCTCCCATCCAAGCAAGACGCTCCATGAACCAAGAAACCCAAACTATTGTGATAGTGCAAGAAGCATTATAAGCCAGCACTAAATGTAGAAGGAGATCTAATAATGGGGTCTTAGTGCCGGAAAATGAGGGAAAGTCAGGAGACAGTAACTTTGACTCTTTTCACTTAGTTGTCATTGAGATGGAAATTCATTCATACCTTACATGTACATGTATTTTATTGAAAATACTTGCACTTTTATGGTTCAAATGCTTCAACAGAGTTAGTTTGAGTTTGATTCCTACATGTTTACCTTTAAATGACAAACACATACATGTACATATGGCTCTCACTTCTGCTTTTCCCATGTCTATTGAAGTTTACTTGTCATGACATCTGGTGTGATATTCGTGCGACAAACTCCTCAATAATCCATATGTTTACTAATGTACATATTCAAACTGGCTCCTCAAATATGCAGGAAGTGCATGTGTACTTCAGGCACTCACAAAACATCTGTGGATATTACAAGAGGAACTGAAAAACAAGACAATGAATTTCAGCCAATGTTATATTCATTGAGTACTTGTTTGTTTGAGGAGGTGTTGTGGTATGTTGGTTTATTCATTTGACATTCAATGCAAGGTTGAAGGTTTGAATCCGTGCCAGGTACTTAAACGTCATTTGACATTTGCCACTCTCCACCAGGGTGTTATTAAGTGGGTACCCTGTAGAATGTGAAAATCATAGTTTGCTCAGCATTGTGAGTGTCAATAAAATGGCGCCTGGCTGGAATGCTCCCCTGGGAGTAGAGAATGTGCAAACATTCTGTGTGGGCAAGCCTACATGTACATGTAAGGGTGCGTTCAATCGAATTTTCGAAGCTAGAATCACAAACACGAATCACAATTCAAAACGCCGTTACAAAAAGCAAGGTCACTGCGGTTTGCGTTCAAGCGATTTTTCATCAACGCTGATTCTAGCTCATTGCGAGCCAAACCACTGCGCATCACACTGCGCAGTATGGCCCAGGAACTTCGGCGCGCGCTTTCTGGAATTGTTTACGGCCGACTGTCGACTGCTGTTTTGAGCATAGATCGCAATAATAAGACAAAGAATGAGAAGATGATAGAAGGAAGAAACAAAGAATAACATAAGGAAAGACAGAAAGATAAAGTCGATAGAATGATTAAAACAAAGAATAACATAAGAGAAGGTGAAAGAAGGAAGAATCGAAGAATAACATTAGGAAAGACAGAAAGACAGAAAGAGAGAGTGATAGAATGCTTAAAACAAAGAATTACATAAAAGGTGATAGAAGGAAAAAACAAAGCATAACATAAGAATAGAAGGAAGAAACAAAGAATAACAAAAGAGAAGGTAATAGAAGGAAAAAACAAAGAATATCATAAAAAAAAGGAAGAAACGAAGAATAACATAAGGAAAGACAGAAAGAGAATGTGAAAAAAGGAAGGAACAAAGAATGACATAAGGAAGAACAGAAAGAAAAAGTGATATAATGATTAAAACAAAGAATAACATAAGAGAAGGTGAAAGAAGGAAGAATCAAAGAATAACATAAGGAAAGATAGAAAGAGAAAGTAACAGAATGATTAAAACAAAGAATAACATAAGAGAAAGTGATAGAATTATAAAAACAAAGAATAACATAGGCCTAAGAGAAGATGATAGAAGGAAGAAACAAAGAATAACATATTAAGGAAAGACAGAAAGAGCAAATGATAGAATGATAAAAACAAAGAATTACATAAGAAAAGGTGATGGAAGGAAAAAACAAAGAATAACATAAGTATAGAAGGAAGAAACAAAGAATAACATAAGAGAAAGTGATAGAATTATAAAAACAAAGAATAACATAGGCCTAAGAGAAGATGATAGAAGGAAGAAACAAAGAATAACATATTAAGGAAAGACAGAAAGAGCAAATGATAGAATGATAAAAACAAAGAATAACATAAGAAAAGGTGATAGAAGGAAAAAAAACTAAGAATAACATAAGAATAGAAGGAAGAATAACATAAGGAAAGACAGAAAGAGAAAAATGATAGAAGGAAAAACAAGGAATAACATAACGGAACAGGCCACGATGGTATATAGTGAACGCAAATTGCATGCAAAGCGGGCGCGCGGTTTTTCCCAAACCGGAAAAGGCTTCGTCATACAATCATGATTGAGAACTCCGTCCGTTCAATCAAATTTTAGCGACCGTGATTCTTTTGAATCATGATACAAAACGCATCTTTTTCAGCGTTTCATGTTTGTGTTTTCAAACACGTTTATTTTTACGACCGACGAAAAAATCGCTTGAACGCATTGCGTTTTAAACTAAACGTCTTTAGAAACCGTGATTCTAGGGTGAAAAAGTGTCGATTAAACGCACCCTAAGTCTCCTGGCCGGGATAATAATTTATATTATCATCTATAAAGCGCTGACATAAGCTTCTTAAGTACCGTTTTTATTATTAGTACAACATTATTATTGTTGATGTACATGTACTGTAGCACTCAAGTCTAAACCCGAAATATTATTATCATTATTATTATTTGTTGATGAAGAAATTTCTGCTTTGTTCCTTTGTTGTTGTCTATCCTCCTATCATATTATCTGTTATTGCCCAGAAGTGTATAATCATACATGATACTTTTACACAAAGTCAATATGCTTCTGGTTCTCATCAGCAGACTAGAATATTACCTTGATACAAATTTTAAAATCGGTTCAGTTTGCCTCAATATAGAGGGAAGTGAAGAGGTCAGTTTGTAGGTCAAATGTGCGACAAGTTTAATATGGCCCGAGACACTTTATTCAGTGTTAATGTCACATACATGTAGGCCAAGGTCAAATAGGTTTGAAGGGGGGGGGGGGGGGGGGGGGGGGAGCAGGAGTAGCAAAGTATCACTCTGTCAAACTAGACCCATACATGTACGTTGCAATGAATTGAAACACCAGGGGCAAAATAAATGCATGTAAACTAAAATTCATATTATTTTTGTAAGCACTCACTTAATTGATTCAAAGTCTGATGAAAACATTTACATTTATATGCACAAAGTTCTAACTGATATCTCTCTTTCTCATTTCTTTCTCTTTCTATTCCCAGTCTGCAAATAAGAGGAATAAGAAAAAGAAACGAGGACCTGATGCGCCAGATGAGAAATCAAACGGTGGTGATGCTGCTGTAGCTAGTAAAACAGGTAAATATAAACACGCTAGAGCAATTCCATGTAAAGTTGCCTAAGCAGACCTGCCAACCAGTACGATTTAGTCGTATTTCGTACGATTTTTAGAAGCAAATACGACAGTACGATTTTCCTCAATAAAATATGATTTTCAAAAAAAAAAAAAAAAAAAAAAATTGTTTTCTTTTTTTTTTCTTTCTTTTTTTTCCTTCTTTTTTTAATAATTTTTTAAAATAGTATTATGTGTGTATGTGTGCCAATTTCAATGGTAAAATGCCAATCCTGTCCTGTAAAGTATCCTACAAGCATCTCACATAGGCAATTTGGGGATGTTCATTGGTTCATCGAAACATAAGTCGTGACGAAATCATGCATATTCAACCAATGATCCTTTAAAAAAATTCTTCCTGTATGAAGGAACTGTACAAGGCATTGATCCGCGTAACAGTCCTTGTTTTTTTATAAGAATACAACTTTTGTCAGTAAAATACAACTTTTGGGATTAAAGAATACAGTTTTTGAACTCCAGAGGTTGGCAGGTCTGATGATCCCGGCATCTGATCGAGAAATAAATAGCACATTGTTGATAGCTTATTGTCTCAGCTACAACATACTCGAAGCTCAGCAAAAACGAAGCAAAAACGACGGAGATATTGCTCGTGAAAGACGGGAATGTAGAATCCTGTTTTGAGAAAAAGTCATGTCCCATAGAGAATACACGCAAAATGTTGTAGCGCCCGTCCCGAGGAGGGGGGCATACCTATTGAAAGGAAGACAAAATAAGAAAGGTGTTGACTAGGATGAATGGCAAAACAAAGTCTTTATTACTTAATCTTCTACAATAACAGTCTTTTCTTACAATAACGATCAAATGGCATAACAATACTCTTCAAGTATTAAACACAAATAAATCTACCTGTTCGCATACATTGAATTCATTAGCTCTCAGTGTTCTCTTACTATATCACTAAGAACATCATCTGGTTAGTTTCATTACTTCACTATCTCTAAACGAAACTATCCTTACTTCCATGCTTTATTTAAAAGCGCAACTCTTCATCAATCTCATGATCGTAACTTGGCTACTAATAAATAACTTAACCCTTATCAAATGTCTATAACATTGCGGTATCAGTCAATCTACTTTAGCTTCTAATCATATAACTCTTCACTTAGCGTCTCTCTCAAGAAATCACATATATTGACATAATACAAGAATGTTAGCATAATCATCCCTATTATACTGCCTTATAAGCTTTCTACTCTTTACACTCCAAGACTGAGGATCTCTTGTGCACATAGACCCTTAGAATGCAATTCTACTCTCAGTCTTCACGAATCCCTAAATTCACAAGTTACTTCTTGTCTCAGGACTTCACATTAATACTGAATAAACTTATAACTCTTCCTTAACTATAGCTCATGTATTTTCCAATAGTCATCTGCATCACTTTGATCTAATACTATCTTTTTCAGCGAGATTACTGAACTTGAAAAGATACATCTTCAACAACTTATATCCTAAACTCCTTACAATATTCACAGAACTGGCAAATAGTCTTAGTCTGCAGTCTGTACTAATTATATAGCTCTAACAAACTTACAACCAATATTACGATTTCCTCTTACTGTATAATCTCATCTTCACATACAGTTCATATTCTAATTCTAATCAACAACCAATAGTTTTACTAAATACAAAGCAAAGTGAGAGTGAAAGAGAAGGGGTAAACAATAGAGAGAGGGAGAGATAGAGAGAGTAAGAGAGAAGAGATATAGAGGGAGAGAGATGGAGAGAGAGAGAGAGAGAGAGAGAGGGGGGATACAAGGAGAGAGAGAGAGAGAGAGAGAGAGAGAAAGAGGGGATGCAAAGAGAGAGAGGAGAGAGAGAGAGTAATTCCCAATAACATTTAACCTGAATTATCATTCCTAACAATATAATACACTGTGATTATATGCAAGTCTTCAACTACAATATTTCATCAACCAATCCAACTCTAGCTAACTACTAGACAAATGTGACCATGTGTTTCTCAACAAGTGTATTCCCCGACAGAAATCCTTTGTCTTCTCATTTGCAATCTTGCTGACTCTACCAAACTTTCATACCATTTTCCAGCATGGGTCAAAAAGCAAACACATTCTATCTCTAACACTTCTCTACATAGCATTTGGGTAAAGCATATTCTCTATCTACATTGTGTGCGTTAATGTGTCCTATTGCAGTGGATGGTCAAGCTTGGGGGAGAGGGATTAAGAACTCTGATAAGAAGTTGTGTTCACATTGCACGCACTGCCTCATCCTGATAACACACTAGTATTGTACACATGGTGCGTCCACACTCACTCCTACCATGACACTGGAAGTTAGAGTTAATCTGACCTCCTCGAACAACTCATTTCGCTATTAAACTGTATCTAACCAAACTAGAATATATAACAAAGTGCTTTGGCATAATGCATAGTAAATGGCACATGTCATTGGCTAAGAATATAATATATACACATGAATATGTAAGCAAAAGACAAATATACTGACAGTAATAAAGTATATTCTCTTCTCAAAACTTACTTAGAATGTTGTCTAAGTCAAACAACATAATCATCAATCTCACACACTCGATAATACTTTCCTATCATTTCTACAAGTGATTACTATGTTCATCAATGACATTATCTCTCCCCACATGGCATCTCTTCCCACATGGCATTTCTTATATTTCCACTCATAGCCCACATGTCATATAATCCAACAAGTCATTGGCAACAATCATTAATATCTCTTTTTACACAGTACTACAAGATATGTGAATAGTGAAGTTAATAGTTTAGAAATACACATATTATGACGAACAATAATATAACACAATTGAATAATACAAGATTCTTTCTTACCTATTGAAAAGAAGACAAAATAAGAAAGGTGTTGACTAGGATGAATGGCAAAACAAAGTGAGAAGCCACTCCTGGTATCCCAGCTGGTGTATTTAGATGAGTTGTTGGGTGAGGCCACTCTCGCAGGAGGGGGTACCTAAACAACTAAGAGGAGGGACTATATGGGGGCTAGAAATATACTTGTGTCATACATACATAGTCAAAGATATACAAAAAAATAGGGGGGGGGGTATTCTGTGGGGCTCCACACCTTCCCCTCCAAAAATAAATGTCTCTTGGACATTTCAACTTTCAAACATTTACATCAATTCATGATTATAGTATAACATTTCTAACGTTCATATAGTTCTCGTTCAATGTCGTCATGAAGTACAGATGTAATGTATCAACGAAGTCCATGATTGTTTATAGTCCATGTCTATATATGCTACGCTCACAAATCATTGTGCTCCAATTCCTCTGTGAAATACATGTTGCACATCGAGTTCATCCACGTGTTGCGAATCGGTTTAGCGACCTAATAGGCTCTCGAAGTCTCGGCATTACACCTATCCTAAAATCATATCATAACTATGTGGCTTTTCCTTTCCATACAAATCAACTTTGCGAAACATAAAAATCACAAGCAAAATCCATTCCATGGACGCAGCTGACATACGGTGAGGGTTTCTTGGGAACGTCGACTCATTCCGAAGATTTTATCACTTAGATCAACAGATCACAATCGCGTGTCATCGCTTGTTTCTTTATATTACACCACAATTTCTGAAATGATTCACAACTGGTTTCATCGTAATTCTTCGCGTCACTCATATATCAGGTTTTACTAAACAGCACACATGATTCCATAACGATGCATCCAATGTAGTAAAAAAGGGAAATCCGTTTACACGCATAACAAAAATGGTGTATTGCTAGTGTTCTCCTTCGTCATTATCTGGTCAGCATCGCAACTGGTAGGGCATTCCTCGCGGGTCGAATGATTGACTTGCTCGCTGTGAAAAGTGAAGCTGGTCATCCGTCATCTGACGTTGGTAGTGAGTTGGCTGCTGGTGGGCTATTGGCGTCTGCATCTGTAGAGGCATTTGATGAGGGTAGAATGGTGGTAGGTGTTGGTATTGGAGGGGTGGCATAGGTGGGTGATAAGTATAGGGGTAAGGTGCAGGTGGCTGGGCTGTTGAGGGTGGCGGCTTGGAGAACCACTGGACAGATGCTTCTTGACTGGGGTGTGGTGCATCGGTGGGGGTGTTGCGGCTTTGAACCATGGAAATATTCGGAGTGAGTATGCTAGGCTCACCCAGGGATTCATAGCTGAATGTGTTGGGAGCTCTGCGTCGCCGATTCCCTCTCCTTGGAGCATCCTCTATATTGGACTGGGGATCGCTATCTGGACTATTCCCTCCACTCACTGCTTCATCACTTAGTTCTGGGATTGTTGGTGGTATAGGATGGTCGTCAGATGAGCCGCTAGTTTGGGTGTTGCTGGCCTGTGTTAGGTGGTCAACCTCGCTCACCACTTCTACTCTATCCGTGTATGGAGTTCGAGGCCTCATACCTGTTCTATGGTATGCCGCCCGAAAGTACCCATCCTCGCCTGAAGATGTCTCATCGTCATCACGGATAGGTGGTTGCTTTTCACGTGTCTTCCTTGGGCGTCTCTTTGATTGAGTCTTCTTTGCGATGAACTCTTCTTGGGTTTTTTCTATGGGTAGTGAGTCGCATGGCAGGAGATGGTTTCGGTGTAATGTTTTCGTGCGACCCACTCCCTTTTCAGGTGTAACCACATATACTGGAAGAGACTCGTCTTTTTGTTTCACCACCCTGTACACTATTTCCTCCCAGTAAGGGTGAAGCTTCCCTGGGCCACCTGGAGGGGCCAGACTTCGTACCAGAACTCTATCTCCTTTCTGTAGCGCAGTGCTGCGTACTTTACGGTCGTAATAACCTTTCCTCCTCTCTGCAGCTTGTCCCATTCTCTGTGATGCTAATGTGTAAGCCTGTTGCATCTTATTACGCCACTTCTCTGCATATTCCTTGGGGTCTACTGCAGCTGCATTGTCTTCTGTAGTCTTCAACCCAAATGCAATGTCAACTAGGAGACGGGGCGACCGGCCGAAGAGGAGGAAAAAGGGAGAGAATCCTGTTGAAGTGTGCCTGGTGCAGTTGTAGGCATGGACTACCTTCTGTAAATGGTCCTTCCAACGTGTACGCTCCGTGGTGGTGAGTGTTCTTAGCATACCCAGCAACGTCCTGTTGAAGCGCTCTACTTGTCCATTCCCTTCAGGATGGTATGGTGTGGTGTGCGATCTTGTAATCTTACTATGCTGGCATAAGCGTTCAAACAATCTGTTCTCAAATTCTCGGCCTTGGTCATGATGAATTCTTCTTGGGAATCCGAAGCGGGGGATGAAGTCGTTGAACAGGCGGTCTGCTGCTGTCTTGGAAGATTTGTTGGTGGTTGCATATGCCTGGGCAAATCTCGTATAGTGGTCCATGATGACTAGTATATATTCATAACCGCCTACACTCTGCTCCAGATGCAGGAAGTCTAACGATACCAGTTCAAATGGTTGAGTGGTGAGAATTGGGTTCAATGGCGCTTTGGTCTTTTTGGCTGGTTTTCTTTGTTTGAGACAGTGACATGCTGAGGTTGTATATTTCTCAATGTCCTTCTGCATGTGAGGCCAATAGAACCTATCTCTGACAAGGCTGGTCACTCTCTCTGCTCCTTGGTGTCCCATCTCATCATGCAGTTGCTTGAGAATTAACTCTTGGAACTTGGCTGGCAAAACAAGCTGGGAGCGATTCTTGGTGCATCGGTATAAAATACCATTCTCATCTACCTTCAAAAGGTTCCATTCATGTAGCAAGCACTTGGCATTTTGACTGAGCTCTTGGCGGTCCCTTCGGAGAGGAAATATCCCTTGTGTTTTCTTGTTCCGCACCGGGCCGATAGTTGGGTCATCTTCTTGGGCCCTACTTATTTCTGCTTTGGACCATTGGTGGAGGGGTGTTAATACCATCTCGTGTTCCTCAGCTGCTGTTGCAACATCTACTGATGCGGATGCGATCAATATGTCGAGTTGCGGGTTACAGTGCAGGATTGCCGCCTGAGTGGCCTTGACAGCTTGTGGATCAACTTCTTGCGTACAGTCCTGCTGGTACTGCTCCAAATCAGCAGGAATCCTTGATAGGGTGTCAGCCACTCGATTAGTCCTTCCCGGTAGGTACCGTATATCAAATCGGAAATCAGCCAATTCACCGACCCATCGTTGTCCAGTTGCATTCAACTTCGCTGTCGTGAGGATGTACGTCAACGGGTTATTGTCCGTGTACACTGTGAAATGCTTGGCATAGGCAAGGTAATCCCGAAAGTGTTCTGTAATGGCCCATTTCAATGCAAGAAACTCTAACTTTCCAGAGTGCAGATTATAGTTGTGCTCCGCTGGAGTTAGTGTTCGTGATCCGTACCCGATGACCTTGTTTTCTCCTTCTTTCATCTGGGTGAGGACTGCACCCAGACCTTCTTGGGAAGCATCAGTGTACAAACAAAACGGCGCTTGGAAATCAGGGTATGCCATCACTTGAGGGTATGCAAGTGTGTCTATTAGCCCGTCTAGTATGTCTTGATGGTGTTCTTGCCACTTGATTGGGGTGCTGGAGGGGACTGAATTCTTCTTCTTGGATCGAGTTGAATTCTTGGGCTTGTCAGCAGTTGGGGCAGGACTCTTGAGGAGCTCATATAAGGGTTTGGCACGTTGGGAGAAGCTTGGAATGTACTTGCGGAAGTATCCGATCATTCCTAGCAGTTGGCGGACGTCACCCACTGTCTTTGGCTGCTTTTCCCTCAAAGCTTGGAGGGCCTTGGTGTCTTTCGGATCTGGAGCATGTCCCTCTGCAGACACTATCTTCCCCAAATACTTAGCTTGCCGCTGGAATAGCTTGCATTTGCTGGGCTTCAACTTAATGCCATGTTTTTGCATTCTCTGCAGTACTTGCTGGATGTGCCTGACGTGCTCCTCAAACGTCCTACTATACACAAGTATGTCATCCAAATAGACCACACAGAAATCATAGGCAAGTCCCTCAAGGCATCCTTCCATGTGTCTTTGGTAAACGGCGGGGGCATTCTTGAGTCCAAACGGGATACGTTTCCATTGATACAAGCCCCAAGGAGTGACGAAGGCAGTAAGTTCTTGGCTGTCTTGGTGCATATACCCCTGGTGGTAAGCCTTTCCTTAGTCAAGCGTTGTGAACCAACAGCTGCCTCCAAGTCCATCTACTACATCTTGTATCCTGGGTATCGGCTGTCGATCATCAATGGTTTTCTTGTTTAGTTCTCTGTAATCAATGCATAGCCTCAGACTGCCATCCTTCTTTCGTACACATACGATGGGTGATGAATATGGGGAAGTGGATTTGGTTACCCAGCCTCTACCAATCAGATCAGCCACATACTCCTTTACCTCAGCATACAGTGGTCTTGGAATGGACATGTATGTCCGACTAACAGGGGTGTCGTCGTTCAAACGAATTTTCATCTGCAAATCTTCTATGCACCCGACGTCTGTATCATCTTTGGCAAATGCAACGCTTTCTTCTCTTAGCATCCTCCTGACTATGGCTTGTTGATGCTTCGTTAGCTCAGAGAGGTCCATGGTTGAGGAAATGTCATCTCCATCATTATTCTCACTAGAGGTAACTCTCTCATTCTCCTTGTGTACCGATAGTTCGTCTTGGTCTTGTTGATTTTCTTGCACTATTGACTGGAAATGATGTAGTGCACCCAGTACCTTGCAACCAAGAATGACGATGTCGTGACCAGTGTTGTTGGCAACGGGGATAGTTACCCTACTGGATGTTCCTCTTCGGAGCTTCACAAGACTTGGGTCAATCTCGAGTCCTTCTATTTGGTGAGTACTCTCTGGTTCAAAGAGAGCATCTGTCTTACATGAAAGGGGTCCTGTGTATACCGTGCAAACCACTCCCATGGTCTTCTTGCTGGGGATCGTGATGGTTGCCCGCCCACTTCGAACTACACAGATCTCGTCTACTTCTTCTTGGCGAAGGAGGTGTATCAGGTCGGAAACAACATGCAGCTGAACCCCCAAAGAATTTACCATGGCCTGCCTCAGCTTTTTATCTCCTATCTCTCCTGGACTTGCTTTCACCACTTCTGTGATTACATTGGTTCCTATTATCGGCATATCCAAGGTATCTGGTGTCACGAGAGTAGGGACCTCTATGGTTTCATCCCCAGTGAGGCTGAAGTAGATACAAACCCATCCAAGGTATGGGATGTCGATGCCGTTGGCCGTATTCAGACTTAACTCCCCTTCCAACAAGTCGCTAATCGGTAACACAGCCAAATCTGGCACATTTCTCCGTCTCCAACATTCTGAAATTATGGTCACTTGAGCTCCTGTGTCATACAGGGCTTCAGTCCATGCTCCGTTAAGAAGGCATTTTATTACACATTTACCTCCTATAAGTTTTGCAATCTTTCTGGCCTTGGTACTTGGGTTGTTCAGTTGCAGGGAACTTATCTTTGCTGCTGTTGTCTGGGGCTGTGGGTGTTGCCGGGGAAACCTTCGCCCCTCTCTGATGCCCTCCGGCGTTTCCCGCTTGATTTGGTCGGTTATTGCACCCACGTGCGAAGTGTTCACTACTTCCACACCGGAAGCAGTGGTTGCAATTCTCCCCATTTCCTTGGAGGCGGCATTCTCGACAACCCCACTCTGGTCGACGAGCCCTCCTATACCTCTGCTCAACTGTTGGTGGCGTGAAGGTAGCTTGTGGTGCGGGAGCAACTGCTGCAAGTTCTGATCTGACGATCGTCCTTATGCTTTCATGAATCATCTTCATGTCCAAATTTGCATTTGAAGCTTGGTTGTTGGGGTGACTCTCTTTGACCTTTGTAGTGCTGACCTCGTTTATCTTGGTTCTCTTTGCTGTGCCTTGCTTCAGGTTTCTTTCACTTTCGTTATTTGCAGCAATGTTTATACGCTCAAGTAGAACCTCGTCACTGGTATTGACGTTCTGAAGCAGGGGCTTGAGGTCACTCTTAATGTTTTCACTTGTCACACCTGTCAATAAGGAATGCAGGAACATTCCTTGCACCAGCGTAGCGTCATATCTGAAAGTGGCATCGGCTTCCTTTGACGCAAACAAGATCTTCTGGCGCAAGGCCAGCATTCGTAGAAGGAACTCCTGAGGGCTTTCTCTTGGACTCTGTACTGCCCCCGTCAAATCATGATATAGCTCCGTTGCCTCCTTCTCTTGATAGTGACTTCGCAGCAACCGGCGGAGTACCGGCAAGTCCAGTTCAGGCTTACATTCTAGATATGATCTGAGGGTGAGGCCCGGAACCATGGCGTTGATGATTGCGTCTACCACCTCCTCCTCCGCGTACCCTCGTGCCACTCCCCTATCGATCTGGTGGACCAGGCTAGAAAAGGACAGCTTGTCCTTTTGCCCAACCTCACCAATCTGGCCTTTGATGCGGAACTCCTTCCGAAGAAGGGAATCGAACCGAGGTGCTTCCTTCTCTGTGGGGATTGGACCAGCAGCTGCCTCTCTCTTTTCAACTGAAACCACAACCAACCTGGCCTGCACCTTCTTGAACAGTTCCAATCCGCCATCTTCCAATCCCTCCACCTCATCTCCGGACAGGAACGACATCAGGAGACATCGAAGCCCCCAAACACCTTTCTGCTCCGCTTTCTTCACCTTCTCCTTGTCGATCCCACTCAGGGTCACTAGGTCAAGTAACTGGCTCTCCCCTAGGTGTGGGAGACTCCCAAAAACTTCCTCGCTAACCTGGGCCAACTCCATTGTAAATCAGGGATGATCTCACTGGTACTCTTAATTCTTGTCTCCTATCGTTACATCACTGCACTGCTCTTTCAGTTTCCAAGTCTGTTCGTGTCTCTAAGACAGCACATCGTACTCGAGTCTCTTTGATGATGGCCGTCCTGGCAAGGTCGCCAAATTTGTAGCGCCCGTCCCGAGGAGGGGGGCATACCCATTGAAAGGAAGACAAAATAAGAAAGGTGTTGACTAGGATGAATGGCAAAACAAAGTCTTTATTACTTAATCTTCTACAATAACAGTCTTTTCTTACAATAACATATATACGATCAAATGGCATAACAATACTCTTCAAGTATTAAACACAAATAAATCTACCTGTTCGCATACATTGAATTCATTAGCTCTCAGTGTTCTCTTACTATATCACTAAGAACATCATCTGGTTAGTTTCATTACTTCACTATCTCTAAACGAAACTATCCTTACTTCCATGCTTTATTTAAAAGCGCAACTCTTCATCGATCTCATAATCATAACTTGGCTACTAATAAATAACTTAACCCTTATCAAATGTCTATAACATTGCGGTATCAGTCAATCTACTTTAGCTTCTAATCATATAACTCTTCACTTAGCGTCTCTCTCAAGAAATCACATATATAGACATAATACAAGAATGTTGGCATAATCATCCCTATAATACTGCCTAATAAGCTTTCTACTCTTTACGCTCCAAGACTGAGGATCTCTTGTGCACATAGACCCTTAGAATGCAATTCTACTCTCAGTCTTCACGAATCCCTAAATTCACAAGTTACTTCTTGTCTCAGGACTTCACATTAATACTGAATAAACTTATAACTCTTCCTTAACTATAGCTCATGTATTTTCCAATAGTCATCTGCATCACTTTGATCTAATACTATCCTTTTCAGCGAGATTACTGAACTTGAAAAGATACATCTTCAACAACTTATATCCTAAACTCCTTACAATATTCACAGAACTGGCAAATAGTCTTAGTCTGCAGTCTGTACTAATTATATAGCTCTAACAAACTTACAACCAATATTACGATTTCCTCTTACTGTATAATCTCATCTTCACATACAGTTCATATTCTAATTCTAATCAACAACCAATAGTTTTACTAAATACAAAGCAAAGTGAGAGTGAAAGAGAAGGGGTAAACAATAGAGAGAGGGAGAGATAGAGAGAGTAAGAGAGAAGAGATATAGAGGGAGAGAGATGGAGAGAGAGAGAGAGAGAGGGGGGGGGATACAAGGAGAGAGAGAGAGAGAGAGAGAGAGAAAGAGGGGATGCAAAGAGAGAGAGGAGAGAGAGAGAGTAATTCCCAATAACATTTAACCTGAATTATCATTCCTAACAATATAATACACTGTGATTATATGCAAGTCTTCAACTACAATATTTCATCAACCAATCCAACTCTAGCTAACTACTAGACAAATGTGACCATGTGTTTCTCAACAAGTGTATTCTCCGACAGAAATCCTTTGTCTTCTCATTTGCAATCTTGCTGACTCTACCAAACTTTCATACCATTTTCCAGCATGGGTAAAAAAGCAAACACATTCTATCTCTAACACTTCTCTACATAGCATTTGGGTAAAGCATATTCTCTATCTACATTGTGTGCGTTAATGTGTCCTATTGCAGTGGATGGTCAAGCTTGGGGGAGAGGGGATTAAGAACTCTGATAAGAAGTTGTGTTCACATTGCACGCACTGCCTCATCCTGATAACACACTAGTATTGTACACATGGTGCGTCCACACTCACTCCTACCATGACACTGGAAGTTAGAGTTAAAGATAAACTCCAGTACTGGTAAAAAAAAAGAAATTAATTCTCACAGAATCAAACGAAACTTACACTGAATGTTCAAGATTACAAATAAATGACATGTGCCAAACAATTTTGGAAGAAAATGTATACTGGCTGAGTAATGAGCATAGAAAGACAAGGAAACCAAGGTAGTACCATCCCCGACACCATGTGTGTTGTCCCATATATAGCTTTCTATGTGAGTGTTTGTTACTTTACCAAGACTCGGTCAAATTTATTATGATTTTGATGACTCCAGAACCTTGCAGTGCACACCAATACTTACATGCTCCATGATCAACTGTTTCTGATCCTTTCACACCTTTTCTTTCACAATGCAATCGCATTACCAGTACTAAAGTTTATCTTTAATCTGACCTCCTCGAACAACTCATTTCGCTATTAAACTGTATCTAACCAAACTAGAATATATAACAAAGTGCTTTGGCATAATGCATAGTAAATGGCACATGTCATTGGCTAAGAATATAATATATACACATGAATATGTAAGCAAAAGACAAATATACTGACAGTAATAAAGTATATTCTCTTCTCAAAACTTACTTAGAATGTTGTCTAAGTCAAACAACATAATCATCAATCTCACACACTCGATAATACTTTCCTATCATTTCTACAAGTGATTACTATGTTCATCAATGACATATATCTCTCCCCACATGGCATCTCTTCCCACATGGCATTTCTTATATTTCCACTCATAGCCCACATGTCATATAATCCAACAAGTCATTGGCAACAATCATTAATATCTCTTTTTACACAGTACTACAAGATATGTGAATAGTGAAGTTAATAGTTTAGAAATACACATATTATGACGAACAATAATATAACACAATTGAATAATACAAGATTCTTTCTTACCTATTGAAAGGAAGACAAAATAAGAAAGGTGTTGACTAGGATGAATGGCAAAACAAAGTGAGAAGCCACTCCCGGTATCCCAGCTGGTGTATTTAGATGAGTTGTTGGGTGAGGCCACTCTCGCAGGAGGGGGTACCTAAACAACTAAGAGGAGGGACTATATGGGGGCTAGAAATATACTTGTGTCATACATACATAGTCAAAGATATACAAAAAAATAGGGGGGGGGGGGGTATTCTGTGGGGCTCCACAATGTGAAAAATTGACATGCCTCCTTTAATCGCAAAAATACGCCATGATGCTTTCGTGAAAATGAAAATCCGTGAAAACTGCATTCGTAGAGAATTGTCTCAGCTAGAACATATCAAAATTTGGAAGTAAATTGATCAACATTTACTGAGATACAATCAATTTTCCAAAAATATGATGACGTCATAATATGCAAATTAAAATTTTGAGTTCGGAGGCCATTATGATGACGTCATGAGTTAATTGAGGGTCAAATGAGACATGAAATCATATCTCCGATTCATACTCTATCAAAATATATAAAAAAACTTGGGGTCACCTTCCATCCTAAAGCGCTACAACGGATTTTGTATAGGCATGTTTTTGCCCATGTATGCTATGTATTACAAGAGCTCGCACGCACGGTAATTATCTTAAACGGCCGCTCATTCCGTTATTAATGGGCAGAAAAAGGTGAACAAGGTATCAAAATGCTTAGAAAATGTGCCAAATATGATGACAGAGAAAATTTGGCGATTCTATGTTGGAAAATGCCATTACGCGCGTGTGCGCGTTTTTTTTTGCAAAATACTTTAAATGGCCTGAAACGTATGCAAAATGAATTTGAGACGATTTTGAGCATTTTTATTTTTTGCGCGCGCACTGACGAATGGACGTACGCATACGCGCGCGTTTTCTGACCTAAAAATTGACCGGACGGATATTGACCTTAATCATGATAAATATGAATGAGAAATGCCTTTCCGTTATGAAGATATGATCATGAGTAAAAAGTTCCAAAAAAAAACACAAAATGGCGCCTGGATGACGTCATGAACACTTCATGACCTTGAAAATGTTACTCTAACGTCTCATGACAATGACCTATGACTGTGCCAAAATTGAACGAAATTGACTAAACTGATCTTGAGTTATCCTGTTAACAAAAAAGTGGGAACAATAAATAAAAATAAAGAATAAATAAATAAATAAAGAAAGAAAATTTGAACAAAAACAATAGGTGATCTGTCGATATCGACAGACCACCTAATAATAATAATAGTTCAGTTCTTGTATAGCGCATAATACGTTATTAAATAACATCTCTATGCGCTTCCAAAGAGCTTTGGACTTTATTACCCTAGCTTTAGCTCCGGCAGCCTTATCAGCGCACAGTGCATTTCAAGGAATAATCCTACCAGGTACCCATTTACCTCACCTGGGTTGAGTGTGACAAATGTAGATCAATGTCTTGCCAAAGGACATTGGTGCCGGGACAATTTCATTTCAGAGAGACTCTGAATTTAAAAAAATAAAATATATGGACATTTTGTAGCTACAGAAATCTATTGCTTGAATGCAATTTTCTACACCACATTTTGTTAGACTTTAAAAATAAAAAAAGAGGAAAAAACTTGGTGAGAACTGAGAACAATTATTTGAACAGAAGCTTTATTTCATCCAAAATAATTTGAAACGGAACAATTTGAAAGAAAATAATTACAAAAGAAACAGAAATTTATCTTAATATTTTTTCTGCATATATATGTTCTTATAATTTGTAAAAATCATGTAAACTCTTTTGGACCACAATATCTATTTTTGTATCTTTGGCTCTTGGTTGAAACAGTATCCTGTTTATGTTATTTAGACTATAATGTATATTCAGCTAGATGTCGCAAAGATGCCTTTTAATAAAAACTGCTTTCCTCACATGTTTAAACTCCTGTGCTCTCTTCTGTTCAAGTCTAGAATATCGCTTAAAGGAACATTTAAACATAATGTTACAGCAGCGTAAAGTAATTTCATTAAGTTGTACCGGGAAAAGGCCCTATTATTATTAATCATAGAATGCATTAACCGATAAACATTATGAAATTACTTTATTATGTTTAACATTTTTCAATGCAATAATAGCCAGCTAAGTATTTACAAAATATTTAACAGTTTTGATTGAGTTGCCTAATTAATTCACAGATTTCTTTTCTTCTTCCTCAGGTCGTGTGCTTGAGTTATCAATGATGGCAACTTCATTGCATGAGGCTTTATATAAGAACCTCGAGTGTCCTGTCTGCCTGAGCTTCTTCAAGGAACCCAAGAACCTGACCTGCTCCCATACCTTCTGCAAGGGCTGTCTTGAGACTCTCCTGGAGTCTCGTGGAATGCTGTTGTGTCCTACGTGCAGGGAGGAGACTTCGGTTCCTGGTGGAGACGTGGGTAGACTGCAATCAAACATAACAGTCAGATCACTTGTTGAAGATGTGGAGACCCAGGGCCAGGTCTGTACCAACTATAATCAAGAAAACAAATCATCGGAAAGAAAATGGAACAAATGTCGAAAACATCCGAACTACGATGAAGAATGTTTTTGTCTCAACTGTAACAAGTATGTCTGCAGCATGTGTGGCTTATTAGAGCATGCAAAGGATGCTCACACTATCCTGGAAGCAGGCGCACATGAAACTGAGCAAAAGAAACACATCGAGGAACTTGCATCTAAAGCAGATGCAAAGATACGCAACGTTGACAAGTATTTTACTTTCATCGAAGACCAGCATAAAAGGCTGCACAACGTACAGGAACAACTCAATAATGAAATAGATGCAATTTTTGAGGAATCAGTTGAGAAATTGAAGGAAAGAAAGACGGTGTTGAAAAATGAAATCGGGCACAAGCTAGGGAAACTTAAGACTTCATTGGGAGACGTGGCGAAGCCGATTCGTAAGCAGATAGACGAGATTAAGAAGGTTCTTGACTTGGTTAAGAATGGTCTTAATTTTCCTCTCCAGACAGAGGCTCTGACCACACATACAGCGATGTGTCAACAGCTGAAAGAGCTTCTGAACCGGATAAGGCCAGATGAGGAGCTGCCCAGAAGAACTGCTGAGGAAGGTGAAAGAATTAGCTTCAGGAGTCAGGGATCAGATGAACTCCAGTTGGGCCAGCTAACACATACCAGGGAGGTCCCTGCACATACGAAGTCTAAATGGGTTCTGCGCACGCAAGCTCCACTGCCTGTTGGAAAAAACATGAACGGGATGGCAATATCACCAAACAATGAGATGGCTGTTGGTTGTAATGAGGGAGGAATAGTCATATGTTCTTCTAAAGGCATCATACAAGATACCATTCTGAAATCGGTTAAAGTTAGGGCCTTACATTTCATGCCTGATGGTGGATACGTCATACGCGACACTGATGACAGAATTTCCTTGTACACAGAGCTTTCTGAAAAGCGTGATGTAACGTTTGAGTCACGGCGTTATGCGCAAGGTGGGGATGGAGGTCTCACAGTAGGCAAGGATGGGCTGATCTTCATAGGTTACGATGCCTTCATGGAAATACAGGTATTTAAGCCAGAAGGGGGGAAGGCAATAAGAGAGATAATGTGTAGGGAATTTGTACCATGGCAGATGTTTGCGATGACATCCAGTCAAGCGATTGTGGTTGACGATGGTTGTGGAAAGGTACACGTGATCAACGATGTGTCTGGTGCTATCATTCATAGCATCAGCAAAGATGGTGATTACCCTTACCCTGCTGTGTGTCAGGACGATTCAGTTATCATTGCATGGGTTAAGTGCAATCCGGGTCTGATGAGCATCGTTCAGTACACAAAAGAGCTCAAATACATCAAAAACATTCTCACTGATTTCAAGATAACGAAATTATATGGCAGCCTTTTGCAAGCATTCAAGACGGGAGAGATTGCTCTCTGCACTCAAGATAGGTTTTATATCTTCCATGAGACATGGGAGTAAATTTCAGTTCTGCAGATGAAACGTGGAGTTCAACAAATGTACAAAACCAAACAACTTTAAATTGTTATTCGATTAAGTGGAATAAATGCACCATATAAATATGATCTACTCTTGCCTGGTATCCGTTGTCACAGCTAAAAATATTCACCAACAAACACCAGATAAAAAATATATATTCAGACACTTCGTTGTCTGAATATGAGGATATTTGGGTACTTCGTTGTCCAACGATTAGGATATATGTTGCACCTGTTGCCCGAATAATTATGAGATAATGGTTCATCGAATGTCGGAAGTTTAAAACTCCCGGATGCAGTCCTCTCAGTGCTCCTGCCTTGCAAGCCTGTGCAGGAATGTGATAGACCGTCTAGACTCCGATGTATTATAATGCTTTCATTTTGTTGACCGATTAATTATGTTTTGTTTGTATCGTGTTTTGTTTAAATATGCAAGGTTTTATAGATATGCAATTTGTCCAAGTTTGTTGACTTAATTAATACATTGGTTATCATGGTGAAGGCATAATTCCATTTTCATTTCTTTCTTTGTTTTTGTTCCAAGGATATTTTGATAATTTAGGACATCACTTATTTTTATATAATTATCCATAATTGTTTAATGTATCTGTGAGTAAACACTTTTTTAAAGAGCCTTACTCTGTTCAATCCCTAGTTTTCCTTCCTCTATCTCTCTTTGCTTTAATGCATTTATAATTAATTTATTCATTCAGTCATTCATTCGGCTAGGTTTGTTGAAAGAAAATTCTTTGTATTAAATCAGTCCATATTTGTATTGTTCAAATTGTAATAAAAAAAAAAATACATTCACAAAAATTGGCAAGGAACAACAATTATTAAGATTAGAAAGAAATAAGAATTGTGTCACATATTGCACATTAAATTAATAATAAACATAAACAAATCTTTTCAATTATAAAGACAGAAGACGAGAAATTAAAAGGAACAAGGTGGAGAACTTGACAGAGTGAAGAGAGAGAAAAAGATGAGGGATCTTTTGAGAAAAGGTAACAGATTTAAGAGTGTCATTTCATTTGTTCATGGATTACATTCTAATCCTAATACAAGCGACTTAATGATATGTATATAGATATAAAAACAGATATAAATACCTGTACTGTGTCCGTTGCAAGGTAAACAGAGTAAACATGACAATGAAACCGATAATTAAGTTTGGAACTATAGATCATGTTTTACATCGCTACACTATACCAGTAGCAACTAGCGAGGACCAACCGCTGTGTAAAGGGGGAGGGGAGAAGGATTATATTTTAGTCTATAGCCCAACGATGTGAACAGAACACACCTATGTTGTGAATTGCATGTTCTGTTCATATTAAATTCACCTATTAAAGGGTTAATTGATTAATGTTATTTTGATTGGCTCCATGTATATATAAATAAACTAATAAAGCTATTATTTGTCGCATATGCATAACATGTTTGTACGAAATCGATTGAGTTTTTGTGAATTTCCTAGCTATATTTTGAATTGAAAAGGAAATCAGTGTATTATACCTTAATTTCTACTACATGTATTATATCTTGTTATTCTGATATGCATTAAAATTATATTTCCCCCTTCCTTATTAGGTTCATGATTCTTTCATAGAAGATTAGGTAACTTTCTTTATTATCTTTGTAAGAGCATAGAGACATACCTGAATTATTGCGCTATAAAAGTTTAATGATTATTATGATGAAATTATGTCAGTTATCATGTTCCATTCAAATTATGTTACATATTTCATGTTCAATTCAATTATATTTTTCAAAGGAAATAGAAGGAATAAATTTAGGTATGAATTTGGTCTCTAATATGTACTGAAAATAGTCTTTTGTCCAGTGTCATTGGTATGATGGAAAAACAATTCAAAAAGAAGTGAAAAACCGAGTCATCAATAAAGAATACATGCAGAGGAGGTACATGAAAGCTTCTGTACATGCTATTCGTATAATTAATGTCGGCGGTTATAACGGCAAGCGTAAACGTCATCAATCAAGAAGACGACTTTTGCCATGATAAAGATGTTCCATCGACATTAGTATGAGTCAAGACTGTCTTCACTCCAGCGAACGACGTCATACTGTCTCCAGCATTCTTAGCATCAGATTCGTTTTCGAGTTTTCATCAAATAATGAGGGTCTTTAAGTTTTGAACACCTAAACGGTTTCAATCAGTGTTGTTCTTAAAGCGGACCTCTTGTCGCTAGCGGGGGGAGGGGGTGCCCCCTTAGTAACGGGTCTGCATAGTGACTAAACATGATGTTAAATATTCTGACATTTCTGGGATAACTACCCCACCCCACGCCCCACGACTCCCGTGGGATAGCTGCTTTATTCAGTTAGTGGTTGTCTGGTTGAATCTCTTGAATTCAAGAGATTAGATTATTCGAAATAGGAAGCTACTGACATAGCGCCTTCCTGATCGACGGTTATCCGATTTCCCTTCAAAAGTATCAAGGGGCTGCAGCCTTTTAGCCCCTGTCTCAAATACTCCTGATAGAGAGGTAACCCGACACATGCTCCGCCGACGATTGCTCCGCCGACATTTACTCCGCAAAACGCGACAATTGCTCCGCGACATTTGCTCCGCGACATTTGCTCCGACGTCAAATGCTCCGCCGACAGTTGCTCCACCGACAGTTGCTCCGCCGACATTTGCTCCGCCGACAATTGCTCCGCCGACAGATGCTCCGCCGACAATTGCTCCGCCGACAATTGCTCCGCCGTCAATTGCTCCGCAAAACGCGACAATTGCTCCGCCGACATTTGCTCCGCCGACATTTGCTCCGCCTGAAGCGACACTTGCTCCGCCGACATTTGCTCCGCCGACAATTGCTCCGCCGACAATTGCTCCGCCTGAAGCGACAATTGCTCCGCCGACATTTGCTCCGCCTGAAGCGACACTTGCTCCGCCGACATTTGCTCCGCCGACAATTGCTCCGCCGACAATTGCTCCGCCTGAAGCGACAATTGCTCCGCCGACATTTGCTCCGCCGACATTTGCTCCACCGACATTTGCTCCGCCGACAATTGCTCCG
Organism: Strongylocentrotus droebachiensis; assembly: GCA_035222895.1. Classification (NCBI taxonomy): domain Eukaryota; kingdom Metazoa; phylum Echinodermata; class Echinoidea; order Camarodonta; family Strongylocentrotidae; genus Strongylocentrotus; species Strongylocentrotus droebachiensis. The sequence goes on from JAVYIG010008514.1 coordinate 55,753, forward strand.
CCTGAAGCGACAATTGCTCCGACGACATTTGCTTCGCCCAAAAAGTGTCCCATAAACTACAAATGCTACTAGTACTACGACAAATGCTTCGCCGACAATATTTTCTTTACACCTATTTTTTTCGCTTCTTTTTTTCTTCTTCATTTTCTGAATGCATTTCTTGAAATAATGTAGATGAAATGAAATGAATGAATGTTGATGAAGTGGGAGGAAAAAGGAGTTACCTAAAAGTCATTTCGAATATACTGAAATAACTTTCCATCTATATCACTGTACGTCCCATATAATGTACACTAAACACTCATTACATGTCGTGGGAAGTTTTTTTTTTAAAGTAGAGCAGCAAGCCACATTCCCCAATACGCGCATACCTCCTAGTTAATTTCAAGTAGCTCATCAATATGTAATACCTGAAATTACCTCGATCAATGCATCTTACTAGGTAAAGCATTATACAATGTAATAGGTCATCATGGAAGTTTAGAAAATAAGTAAGGGGGATTTACCAAGTGTTGATCTTTTTAAGAGTTTTATAAAGAAACAAAAAGATATTGAATATTTCTCAGCGAAAAAAAGGAACAAGCTTGTTTCGCATTTTAAGAAATGGCGATTTGACTTATGATACTCATGTTGATTTAACTTTTATTCCTGTGCCCCCTCACTCCCCTTTATGCATAGTTCAAACTATGATTTATATGTGTACAGTGTATTTTTTTTTTACTATAATGTTTTTTTTTTATAACTTTCTTGTCCTTTCATTATTGTTAGTTGTTCTTATACATATTGTTTTTTTTTTGTTTGTCTAATTACACTGTCGCTCATAAAGTTGGAATATTTTTGTTTTACCCCAATTAACGGAATTATTTTAAAAATAATTTAAAAATAATAGATTTAGATAATAGTATACATTCTCAGATTTAATTGAATAATAATATGCCAATGTGTGTCTTACGTGACTGCTAAAGCATGTGTATGCTACTATGCTTATTAACTAGGGGACCTACTCCATTAAGTCATAAATGACAGTAATGAGGATTAATGCCCCATAAAAGGGCACTAATATAGCACATCGACGCGGTTTTGATCATGGGGCCTCCCAGTTACGAGGCCATTGCTTTGTCACTGAACCATGACTGTACGCAGCGGGGGCTAGGGTAGGGGGCAGTTTCCATAAATAAAAAAAAACTCAGAAAATGCAATAAATTTTCAATAATTTATTGCATTTTACCCCGGTTCCCAACATAATAAAATCCTCTGTGTGCCCATGCCTTGAGCTATAATCCTGAGAACTGAAAGTTATTTTAATTTGTCCAACTGGACATGGTTTCTAGAATATGCATGGCCATCTCTTCTAATCCCACAGTATCTTAGTTCAGGAAGGCAGAAGGGGAGGGGGGGGGGTGTATCAAAATAAGTTTCCGGACCTATTTTTTTGTTTGGAGGTGGGGGGGGGAGGGGAGGGGGAGGGGGGTACGGCCGACAATCTACAGTATATTTGGTGCACACAGAGCAAACAGAGAGAAAGAGTTATCTGAACAGTAGCATTCACATTCCTCGATCATCTGTTTCAATTTAAGTTTGATTTATTGGTCATGAACAATACAGAAGGACAATTGGCATAAAAATAATTATCTGGCTTTTTCTTTAAACAAAAATTCAAATAGGCATTATATTAACATAGACTCACAGAAGAGAATATCAAATTACAAATACATACATATTGTATATTAAAGACATACCTTTCAATGAGTTAACATAACAATACATGTGCATAACAAAGTAAGCAGGAAATAGATAAACACATCACAGTTACAGCGAGACAACAAAGCCCAGTAGCATACATTACACGGACAGGTAAACCAGAAAACATATAGCAGATAGTTAGAAATAGAGAGAAACAAAAGTAATATGAGCGGAGATAAAAGAAAACAGAACAATTTAAGTTGTAGTGAGAATGAGAGAAATTAAGTCGAAGGGAGCAAGAACTGAACAGAGTTGAGGTAAGGGTTAAAATATGACGGAGGAGAGGTGGTAGAGAGGAGAAACAAGGATAGTGTACGAGAGAAAGATTAGGATGTGAAAGATCTGCAGAATGGAAGAAAAATAGATGGAGGAAAGGAAAAGAGAGGTGAGATGAGAAAATATGCGTAATACAGCATTATGATGTTCCTAAGAATATACTTAGATATAATTATCACCAAGTTGAGTTTCTATGTGCATATCATATCCCACAATGAATAACAGATATAAGGTTAGTCCACAGCCCGGACTGTTTCCGTCTCACTCGCCCAACCAGCTTGGAAAATAATACACCCTCAAAGCTAAACCGGTGATAGTAGTCCTTGCCTTTCATTCTGTTCTTGTTGACGGTTGTTTTGAGTGGAGAAGCTGTGTGTTGGACGCATGTGATTGAACAATACAAAACACGCACAGGTATACAAAAACGGACAGATTCTGGACTAATATTAGGTACGCATATGGCATAAGTGAGTTATACAAATACATATGGCCGTAACTAAACAGATAGTATTAGTCAGTAGCGAACACAGGATTTTTTCAAGGGGGGGGGGGGGGGGGTAAAAGGACACTTTTTGTTTTGGTCTCGAAATTTGATCATTTGACATTTTAGTTCCAGGGTGGGGGGGGGGGTAAGGTCACCATTTTTTAGGTCAGTCATTTTTATTTATCTTTAACAAAAATGGGGGGGGGGGTTGCTATAACATACGCAAATACAAATAACTGAACCCCCCCCCCCCCCCCCCCCCCCCCTGCGTACGCGCCTGGTATCAGTGTTATGTTATATCCAAGAAATATTTATGAGTGGGAATTCCTACCCCTCAGGAAAAACTGTCATACCCATTTAACTTGATGAAACGAGAAGGATTGCTGAGATGTGCGTGGGTGAACGGTTCGGTTAAGCGGAAGGATCACATTAGCAAAGGTTATATGAGTCAGTGAGAATTCCCACTCGATAAAAAAACACATACTCATACAACTGCATTGCTGAATGAAACATTATCATACGCCTCTTACTGAAATCATAGTCGCTGTTAAAGCTACTTCGTAAGGTAAGTGCTAAAGAAGAAGTGTAAAATATATAATACATAATATGTTGTACTTCTTCGGCCCTAATAATCATGGAATGCATTATGTTTAACTTTTTCAGTGCAATAAAAGCTAGCTAAGTATAAACATTATATTTCTGACTTTTGATTTAGTTGGCCAATTAATTCACCGATATTTTCTTCTTCCTCAGGCCGTGTGCTTGAGTTGCCAATGATGGCTACTTCATTGAAGCATGAGGCTTTCCATAAGAACCTCGAGTGTCCTGTCTGCCTGAGCTTCTTCAGGGAACCCAAGATCCTGACCTGCTCCCATACCTTCTGCAAGGGTTGTCTTGAGACTCTCCTGGAGTCTCGTGGAAAGCTGTTGTGTCCTACGTGCAGGGAGGATACTTCGGTTCCTGGTGGAGACGTGGGTAGACTGCAATCAAACATAACAGTCAGATCACTTGTTGAAGATGTGGAGACCCAGGGCCAGGTCGGTTCTAACTATAATCACGAAAACAAATCATTGCAAAGAAAATGGAACAAATGTGGAAAACATCCGAACTACAATGAAGATTTTTTTTGTCTCAACTGTAAAAAGTATGTCTGCAGCATGTGTGGCATGTTAGAGCATGCAAAGGATGCTCACACTATCCGGGAAGCAGGTGAACATGAAACTGAGCAAAAGAATCGCATCGAGAAACTTGCCTCTAAAGCGGATGCAAAGATACGCAACGTTGACAAGTATTTTACTTTGGTCGAAGACCAGCGTAAAAGGCTGCACAACGTACAGGAACAACTTAATTGCGAATTAGATGCGACTTTTGAGGAATCAGTTGAGAAATTGAAGGAAAGAAAGAGGGTATTGAAAAATGAAATTGAGCAGAAGATAGGGAAACTTAGGATTTCATTGGGAGACGTGGAGAAGCCGATTCGAAAGCAGATAGACGAGATTAGGAAGGTTCTGGTCATGGTTAAGAATGGTCTTACTTTTCCTCTCCAGACAGAGGCTCTGACCTCTCATAACGCGATGTGTCAACAGCTGGAAGGTCTTCTAAACCAGATTAGGCCAGATGAGGGGCTGCCCAGAAGAACTGCTGAGGAAGGTGAAAGAATTGGCTTCAGGAGTCAGGGATCGGAGGGACTCAAGTTGGGCCAGCTAAGAAAAAAGAATTCTAAATCATGGGTTCTGCGCACGGAAGCTCGACTGCCTGATGGGAAAACCATGAGCGGGATGGTAATATCACCATCCAATGAGATGGCTGTTGGTTCTGACGTGGGAGGAATATTCATATATTCTCCTGAGGGCATCATACAAGATATCGTTCTGAAATCTGTTAAAGTTCATGCCTTACACTTCATTCCTGATGGTGGATTCGTCATACGCGACACTAAAAACAGAATTTCCTTGTACACAGACCTTTCTGAAAAGCTTGATGTAACGTTTGAGACAATGGATATTACGAAAGGTATATATGGCGGTCTCACTGTAGGCAAGGATGGGCTGATCTTCATAGGTTACAATGCATGCCTGAAAATACAAGTATTTAAGCCAGAAGGGGGGAAGGCCATTAGAGAGATAACGTGTAACGGATTTGTACCAAACGAGATGTTTGCGCTGACATCCAGTCAAACGATTGTCGTTAGTACGAGTACATATACATTCACATATCCGTCTCAGGTACAAGTGATCAACGATGTGTCTGGTGCTATCATTCATATCATCATCAAAGATGGTTATATCCCTTACCCTGCTGTGTGTCAGGATGATTCAGTTATCATTGCATGGATGAAGAGTGATCATAGTCTGGTGAGCATTGTTCAGTACACAAAAGAGCTCAAATACATCAGAAACATTCTCACTGATTTCATGATAAACGTATCATATATACATTTATATAGCTGTTTGCAAGCATTCAAGACGGGAGAGATTGCTTTCTGCACTAATGATAGGCTTTACATCTTCCATGAGACATGGATGTGAATTTCAGTTTTGCAGATGAAACGTGGAGTTAACAAACTTACAAAACTCAACCATTTTAAATTGTTATTCAGTCAAATGGAATGAATGCACCGTATGAATATTATCTACTCTTGCCTGCATGTCTCCGTTGTCACAGCTCATAATAGTCACCAACAAACACCAGATAAAAATATATATTCAGGCACCTCAATGTCTGAATAGGAGGATTTATGGGGCACCTCTTTGCCCAAATCATTATGAGATGATGGTTCATATAATGTCGGAACTTTAAATACTTCCAGATGCAGTCCTTTCAGTGCCCCTGCCTTGTCAGCCTCTGCCAAAATGTAATATATAGGCGCCACTCTTTAAGAACGCTATCATAATGTTGACCGATTTCGTTATGCCGTCGACAGTAGACTATGTCACGTTTACGCTTATGAAATATCTAGGCGTTGCGCTCATTACTGCAAATTGCATTTATTTTATAGACAGATGTAGGTAGATAATCAAAATCAAAGACGAGGGTAGGGGGTAGCACACCTTTTAATCGACTGAACGCATACATTGCAAATATAATACACAGGCATGCATTCCCGCTATTACGGGGGATGAGCAGCTGCCTCCTTCCAATGCTATTTGTGATACTGAAAATATTCTCTAAGTGTTCATGGCAGTGGCAACGTAAGCAAACTATTGTTCTGAAAATATTACAATGTATCCGAAAACGTGTGTTTTGAAATATGCAAGGTATTATAAATGTGCAATTCATCCAAGATTGTTTACTTATTTCATATATTGGTTATCATGGTAAAGGCATAAATCTATATATGTTTCTAACCTTGTTTGTTTATTTCATTGAATTTTTTTTTGATTTAGGACATTATCTATTTTTTATATAATTATCCATAATTGTTTACCGTATATGTGGGTAAAAACTGTATAAAGGGCCTTAATCCCTTATTTCCGTACCTTCCTCTCTCTGTGTGCTTATCAGGCATTTATATTTAATTTATTCATTCAGTCATCCATTTGGCTAGGTTTATTGAAATAAATTCTTTGTAAATCAGTCTAAAGACTGATACATTCAAAATTTACATATTTTTATTGTTAAAAATTATATTTAAAAAAACAGTATATTCACAGAAATTGACAAGGAATACAAATTAAGATTAGAAAGGGATAACAATTGTGTAATATATCGCACCTCAAATTTATAATAAGCATAAACAAATATTTCCAATTATAAAGACAGAAAACGAGAAATTAATCGGAACACGCTTGGGAACTCGACAGAGAGAAGAGAGAGGAAAAGATGAGGGATCTTTTGAAAAAAGGTAAAATATTTAAGAGTGCCATTTCATTTGTTCGTGGTTTACATTCGAATCCTAATACACGCGGCATAATGATTAGCTTTTTTTTATTGTGTATATATCATGTATATATATGTATATCGTTACAAAAATGTCTGTACTATGTGCATTGCAAGGCAAACAGAGTAAATATGACAGTGAAATAGATACCGATGATTTAGTTTGAAACTATAGATCATATTTTAGATCGTTACACTATACCGGTAGCAAGGAACCCCTGATGTATAAAGGGGAGGGGGAGAAGAATGTTATGTTAGTCTATAGCCCAACGTTGTGAATTTAATGTTCAATTTAAATTCAACTTACTCATTTAAAGATTAATTATTTCATATTGATTTGCTCTATGTGCGTTATGATGTTATACTTATTATTTGGGTGTTCATGAATGAACTATTTAAGCTATGATTTGTCGCATATGCATTAAATGTATGTATGATATCCTTTAAAGTTTTTAAGAATTCCTAGTTATATTTTGAATTGGAAAGGAAATCAGTGTATTATATACCTTAATTTCTGCTACATGTATGTTATCGTGTTATTCTAATATGCATTAAAGTTAATATTCCCCTTCCTTACTAGGTTTATGATTCTTTCATAGTAGAGTTATTAACTTTCTTTATTATTTTTGTTAGAGCATAGAGACATCCCTGCAGTATTGCGTTATAAAAGCATAATTATTATTATGATGAAATTATGTCAGTTATCATGTTCCGTTCAGATTATGTTACATATTTCATGTTCAATTTATTTATATTTTCTTAAATGAAACAGAGGGAATAAACTTGAAGTATGAATTTGATCACTGACATTCCCAGCTAATAGTCCTTTGTTCAGTGTCATTGGTGTAAAGAAAAAAAAAATCCCCCAAAAGTGAAAGACCGAGTCATCTAACGGCGGTATATGGAAGCTTCTGTACATGATATTCGTATAATAATGTAAAAGGTTATAATGACAAGCATCAAAGTCAGCAATCAAGAAGAAATCGAAAAACTATAATACGACTTTTGTCATGATAAAGATGTTCCATCGTCATCCTTAATCCAGCGAACGACGTCAAACTGTCTTCAGCATTCTTTGCATCAGTTTGAGTTTTCATCAAATACTGAGGGCCTTTAAGTTTTGAACACCGAAACGGTTTCAATCATTTTTTTTTTTAAGCGGACCTCTTGTCGCTCGCGGGGGGGGGGGGGGTGCTCCCCTTAGTTTTGGGGTCTGCATAGTTACTAAAAACGATGTCAAACATTCTACATTTCTGTGATAACTACCCCACCCTACGCCCCACAACTCCCGTGGGATAGCCACTTCATTCAGTTATGGGTTGTATCCCTTGAATTCACTAAACTATATCGACTCTCATGATCATAACTAAATTTACGAGGCTCATACACAAAGGAATCGGCATGCATGGAGGTGTCCAAAGCATCAATGGAATAAAAGTATTCAATTCTAAACAAAGGAGTTTACTATATGCATTGAGCATTTACCACATACTATAGAGTATTGAGAAAAGTTTGAATAATCATTGTTCAACTGAAAAGACATTATCCTAGAATTACCGAAGTCATCCAGTTGAAGAAAATGATACGAACGAACAGTTTTTTTTAAATCGAAAAAATAAGTTTACAATATACAATTGTTTGTGTTTTTATGTTTAAGAGCACTTATACGCAATCTACCACCGACACTAATGTCGTCTTTAAAAAAAAAAAAAAACGGTAGATTAGAGTATACAAAATGGGAAACTACTGACATACTGCCTTGCTGATAATGACGGTTTTCCGATTTTTCCCGTCAAAAGTATCAACGGGCTGCAGCCTCTTAGCCCCTGCCTCAAATACTCTTGATGGAGAATGAGAGAAAAAATAACGATGAAGAAGAAAAAAGTTGTCAAAGAGTGTTATTATACATGTTTATGGCAAGATTTATCATCATCTATAATGCTTTAAATGAAAGAGGGCGCAATATAATATAAAAAAAAAGAACAAAATCAATCTTCGTTAATTTAGCGTATACGCAATCGAAACTCGGACAAACACTTGTTCGACGACGACCCGGCGAAATTACTTTGAGTAAATCATGTTTTTCAGAGAAATTTCCTGTTGTCCAACTAGACATGGTTTCTCGAATCCCAGGGTCTCTCAGTCCAGGAAGGCGGAAGGGGGAGGGTGTATCAAAATACTTTTTTTTTTTTTTTTTTTTTTTTTTTTTTGGGGGGGGGGGGGTTCCGCTGACAATCTCCATACTTTTGGGGACACACAAAGAAAACAGAGAGAAGGAGTTATCTGAACAATAGCTTACACAATGCATTCACATTCCTCCATCATCAGTTTAAATTTCATTTTGATTTATTGGTCATGCACAATAGAAAAGTACGATTGGCATAAAAATAATTCTCTGGCTGTTTCTTTAAAGAAAATTCAAATATGCATTATATTAACATAGACACACAGAAGAGAATACCAAATTACAAATACAAACATATTGTACAAGACATACCTTTGAATGAGTTAACATAACAATACATAACAAAGTAAGCAGGAAATAGATAAACAGACCATAGTTAGATCGAGACAACAAAGCCCAGTATAATACATTACATGGACAGGTAAACCAGAAAACATATAGAAGATAGTTAGAAATAGAGAGAAACAAAAGTAATAGGAGCGGAGATAAAAGAAAACAGAACAAAGTAAAGTGTAGTGAGAATGAGAGAAATTAAGTCGAAGGGAGCAAGAACTAAACAGAGTTGAGGTAAGGGTTAAAATATGATGGAGGGAGAGGTGGTAGCGAGGCCCGCCCCCCCCCCCCACTCAGGTTTCAAAATGACCGCATGCGTGTTGCCAAAATGTCCTTTTCGTAACAAAAGAAAAAGGTCGACCCGTATTGACTTTACACACCGGACTTTTGCTAAAAAGGGGGGGGGGGGGGGTGCTGAAAAAGGCTCGTATACAAAAGAAAAAAGTCGAGCCGTATTGACTTTACACACCGGACTTTTGCTGAAAAGGGGGGGGGGGGTCGGTTGGAACACGCATATGCGTACCCTAAATAACACTGAGTGGGGGGGGGGGGTAGCGAGGAGAAACAAGAATAGTGTTCAAGAGAAAGCTTATGATCTGAGAGATCAGAATGGAAGAAAAAGAGATGAGGAAGGGAAAAGGGACGTGAAACGGTGAGATTAAAATAGTAAGATATGCGTAATACACATGGGTGTCGATCTGTCATTGATACCTATTGTTCAGGGGGGGGGGATGATCTATTAATTCACCCCCTCCCCCCCTAAACAATAGGTATTACGTAAGGATCGACACCCATGGTAATACAACATTATGACGTTCCTAACAATATATAGATATTTATTTAACCAAGTTGAGTTTCAATGTACATATCCCACAATGAATTACAGATATAAGGTATGGCATAAGTGTATTACACAAATACATATAACCGTAACGAAACAGTGCAGTACCAGATAGTATCAGTGTTATGTTATCCAAGGAATATTTATGAGTGGGATTTATAACCCTGAAAGGGAAAGACAAATCATATTTATTTAACTTGTTATAACGAGAGGGGTTGCTGAGATGTGTGTGGGTGAACGGTTCGGTTAAGCGGAAGGATAACAAGTGCGAAGGTTAAACACAATAGTATCTGTTATGAAAGTCAGTGTGAATTCCCACTTGATACACAAACAAATGCTCATACAACTGCATTGCTGAATGAAACAATATCACACGCCTCTTATTGAAAGCATAGTCACCGTTAGAGCTACTTCATAACGAAGAAGCGTAAAGTAATTTCATAATGGTGTACCGGGTAGGTCCTATTAATCGTAAAATACATTATGTTGGACAGTTTTCAGTGCAATATTTTCCAGCTAATTATTTACAAAATGTTTCATTTTTGTTTGTATTGAGTTGGCCAATTAATTCATCGATTATTTTTCTCTTCCTCAGGTAATGTGCTTGAATTGTCAATGATGGCTACTTCTTTGAAGCATGAGGCTTTCCGTAAGAACCCCGAGTGTCCTGTCTGCCTGAGCTTATTCGGGAACCCAAGATCCTGACCTGCTCCCATACCTTCTGCAAGGGTTGTCTTGAGACTCTCCTGGAGCCCCGTGGAGAGCTGTTGTGTCCTACATGCAGGGAGGAAACTTCGGTTCCTGGTGGAGACGTGGGTAGACTGCAATCAAACATAACAGTCAGATCACTTGTTGAAGATGTGGAGACCCAGGGCAAGGTCTGTACCAACTATTATCAAGAAAACGAATCATTGCAAAGAAAATCGAACAAATGTCGAAAACATCCGAACTACGATGAAGAATGTTATTGCCGCAACTGTAACAAGTTCGTCTGCTGCAAGCGTGGCATATCAGAGCATGCAAAGAATGCTCACACTATCCTGGAAGCAGGCGAACATGAAACTGAGCAAAAGAATCACGTCGAGAAACTTGCATCTAAAGCTGATGCAAAGATACGCAACGTTGACAAGTATTTCACCTTGGTTGAAGACCAGCGTAAAAGGGTGCATAACATACAGGAACGACTCAATGGTGAAATAGATACGACTTTTGAGGAATTAGTCGAGAAATTGAAGGAAAGAAAGACGGTGTTGAAAAGAAAAGTTGGGCACAATCTAGAAAAAATTAAGACTTCATTAGGAGACGTTGAGAAGTCGATTCGTAAGCAGATAGACAAGATTAGGAAGGTTCTGGACTTGGTTAAGGATGGCCTTAATTTTCCTCTCCAGACAGAGGCTCTAACCGCACATAAGGCGATGTGTCAACAGCTGAAAGAGCTCCTAAACCGGTTTGGGCCAGATGAGGAGCTACCCAGAAGAACCGCTGAGGAAGGTGAAAGAATTGGCTTCAGGAGTCAGGGATCGGATGAACTCCAGTTGGGCCAGATAACACATACCAGGGAGGTCTCTGCACATACGAAGTCTAAATGGGTTCTACGCACGGAAGCTCGACTGCCTGCTGGAAAAGCAATCAGAGGGATGGTAATATCACCATACAATGAGATGGCTGTTGGTTGTCGAGATGGAGGAATATTCATATATTCTTCTGAGGGCATCATACAACATACCGTTCTGAAATCAGTTAAAATGTGTGCCTTACACTTCATGCCTGATGGTGGATACGTCATACGCGACCATAATAACATAATTTCCTTGTACACAGAGCTTTGTGAAAAGCTTGATGTAACGTTTGAGACAATGGAAGGTGAATATGGCGGCGGTCTCACTGTAGGCAGGAATGGGCTGATCTTCATAGGTTACAATGTATGCAAGCAAATACAGGCATTTAAGCCAACAGGGGGGAGGGCAATTAGAGAGATAACGTGTAACGGATTTTTCCCATTGCAGATATTTGCGATGACATCCAACCAAGCGATTGTCGTTAAGAGTTTTTGTACTACCAGCCATCAGTATCAGGTACAAGTAATCAACGATGTGTCTGGTGCTATCATTTATAGCATCAGCAAAGGTGGTGATTAACCTTACCCTGCTGTGTGTCAGGATGATTCAGTTATCATTGCATGGGTAAAGCACGATCAGAATCTGGTGAGCATCGATCAATACACAAAAGAGCTCAAATACATCAAAAACATTCTCACTGATTTCAAGATAACGAGATTATGTAATGGCTTTTTGCAAGCATTAAAAACGGGAGAGATTGCTTTCTGCACTGATGTTAGGTTTTACTTCTTCCATGAGACATGGCAGTAAATTTCAGTTTAATAAGTAGATGAAACGTGGAGTTGAAAAACTTACAAAACTCAATCATTTTAGATTGTTATTCGGTCAAATGGAATAATTGCACCGTATAAATATTATCTACTCTTGCCTGGACTCCGTTGTCACAGTTCATAATAGTCACCAACCTACACCAGATGCAAATATTTGGTCAGGAACCTCGTTGTCTGAATAGGAGGATATTTGGGTACGTACCTCGCTGCCCAATAATTAGGATATATGTGGCACCTCTTTGCCCGAATAATTATGAGATGCAATAATGCAAGGGATCATTATATATGCAATTTGTCCACGTTTGTTTACTTAAAACCATGTCTTGGTAATCATGGTTAAGGCATAATTCTATGTTTGTTCCTTTGTTTTGTTTGGTTTTAAGGACATTTTTTATAATATAGGACATCATTTATTTTCATGTAATTATCCATAATACATGTAATTATGATTGCTTATTATATCTGTGCGTAAAAACTTCTTAAGGGTCTTGCTCTGTACATTCCCTGATTCCCGTACCTTTCTCTACCTCTCTTTGCTTATCATGCATTTATAATTCAGTTATTAATTCAGTCATTCATTCGGCTATGTTTGTTGAAAGAAAATTATTTTTAAATTCATAATTTACATATTTTTGTTGTTCAAATTATATTTTTAAAAAAATACATTCACAAAAATTGACAAGGAACACAAATTAGGATTAGAAAAAGAAGAATTGTTGAAGATATTGCACCACAAATTTATAATAAACATAAACAAATCGTTCCAATTATAAAGACAGAAAGCGAGAAATGAAAAGAGACAAGCTGGGGAACACGATAGAGAGAAGAGATGGAAGAGAGAGAGAGAGAAAGAGAGAGAGAGAGACAGAGAGAGAGAGAGATGAAGGATCTGTTGAGAAAAGGTAAAAGATTTAAAAGTGTCATTTCATTTGTTCTTGGTTTACATTTGAATCATAATACAAGCGACAACGTGACTAGCTTTTGATAATTGGGAATATATATATACGGCAGTTAAAAAAACAGATATAGTATGTCTGTAATTATGACAGTGAAATAGATACCGATGATTTTGTTTGGAACTATAGATCATATTTTACATCGTTACACTATACCGGTAGCAAGGAATCCCTGATGTTTAAAGGGTTACAGGAGGGGGGGGGGGGGGGGGGAAGAATGTTATTTTAGTCTATAGCCCAATGATGTGAAGAGAACACACCTATGTTGTGAATTTCATGTTCAAACTATGAATTGACTCATTTAAGGATTAATTATGTAATGTGATATTGATTAGCTACATGTACTTATGCCGTTAGCCTTAAAATGTTGGTGTATATAAATAAACTATTTAAGTTATTATTTGTTGCATATGCATAACATGTATGCACGTTATCAATTTAAGTGTTTAAGAATTCATAATTTTATACTATATGTAGTTTATCGTGTTATTCTGATATGCATTAAAGTTAATTTCCCCCTTCCTCACTAGTTTCATGATTCTGTCATAGTAGATTAATTAACTTACTTTATTATCTTTGTAAGAGCATAGAAACATTTCTGTATGTTATGCGCTATAAAAGCATTATTATTATTATGATGATTATGTCAGTTATCATGTTCCATTCAAATAATGTTACAGATTTCATGTTCAATTCAATTGTGTTTTCTTAAAGGGAATAGAAGGAATAAACCTGAAGTTTGAATTGGGTGACTGACATTTCTATAAAACAGTTTTTTTGTTCAGTGTCATTGGTGTGTGAAAAAGAAATTAGAAGTGAAAGACCGAGTCATCAAAAGTATTGATTTTAGAGAATACATGCGAGAGGTATATGAAAGCTTCTCTAGATGATATTCGTATAATGATATCAGCGGTTATAACGGCAAGGGTAAAGATAAGCAATCAAGAAGAAATCGAAAAACCAGAAGACGACCTTTGCCATGACAAAGATGTTCCATCAACATTAGTATGAGTAAAGACTATCCTTTCTCCAGCGAACGACGTCATACTCTTTTCAGCATTCTTCGCAACAAACGACAGACTTGTTTCCTAGTTCTCATCAAATACTGAGGGCTTTTAATTTCAATCTGCTTGCTTTTTCTTCGTCATTGTTAATAGAATATTAACGTTTCATATACATTTGCCATTTTTTTTTCCAGGCAGTCGCTTATTCTAACAGCAAACTTATCATATAGAAAGCAGAACATTCAATGAAGCATACCGGTGAAACTTTGAACGAAATCGGACAAATAATTTATGAATTTTCGGAAGTTGTATAGTAAGGGAACTCTAATGATTTCCTATTCGTTCCAACAAACAAACTATCTGAAATATAATGTTTTATTCTTCAACATGTTTTACTTGAGAGGGTCTTTTCTTTCTAGTCAAGAGGACATACGATAGTATGCTATCCATAATATATTCTTAGGAGTGCCCCAAGGGAGAAGGGACCTTCAGGTTTGGAGAACAAACAAGAAATTAAAGATAATTATTTTGGTACACGACAAACGGAAGAGTTTTCCATGAATAAGTCACAATCATCTGACCAAATAACCAATTTGAGATTCGCATAACTTTAGTGATCTCATTTTGTCAAACATTCCCCACTGTCTCATTATTGGTCCGTTTTATTTCATATTTCGCCAATCTGATTCGGAACTTATTACAAAAGGATTGGAGTGCCCTTTGATACTATGTTTCTAAGCGCATGATAGTTAGGTATGGATCCTAAAAAAGAGTTACCAGAGAGAGGAAGATGAAATTAGATCGGTGTTTTTCAACATGTTTATTTTTGTATAGATACGACATCCTTTCATTTAAGAAATTAGGGTACGTCCCCCAACAAATACAAAAAACAAAGAAAATGCAATAAATTATCAATAATTCATTGCATTTTCCCCCTGTCCCCAGCAGAAAAATCCTCCATGCATTATGGTTCAAGGCAGGCCCACATAGAGGATTTGTTATGTTGTGGGTCGGGGCAAAATGCAATGAAATTTTGATAATTTATTGCATTGTCTTTTTTTGTATTTGTGGGGGCGGCGACGTACACTAGCCCCCCGCTGCGTACAGTCATGATTCATTGGCTAAGCAATGACCTCGTTACTGTGAGCCCCCAGGATCAAAACCGTGTAGATCAGCTATATAAGTGCCTTTTTGTGAGGCAATAATCCGCATTACTGTCAGTTATGAGTTAAGGACGTAGGTCCCCAAGTTGATTAGCATAGTAGCACACACATGCTTTAGCAGTCACGCAAAACAAACACTCACACATTATTATTCAATAAAATCTGAGTATGTATACTATTATCTAGATCTATTAGGAATATAAATCATTGTCAAAATCATTCCATAAATTCGGGTAAAATAATTATTCCACCATTATGACCAACAGTGTATATACAATACTGTATGCGGGCACCTTGGCCGAGAAGTAAATGAATATCTAAACTTATATATTCAGTCACCTCGATACACGAATATGAGGATATTAGGCCATCTATAGTCATTGCCCAAACGGATTTTCGAGAGAAAAGATATAAAACATACTTGGTACCTCGATGTGAATTCGAAGAATATTCGGGCACCTCTTTGCCCACAAATGGAGGTATTGATCAGGCACTTGCGTTGTTGCCTAAAATCATCTTATTTCTAAATGTTGCGGGCGAGGTAGAAAGATTCTAAAATTAAAAACTCTCGCGGTTTCTAACCTTCGGTTTTTATAAAATCCTTAACCCTTTAGAGTGGGAAAAAGTTGCATTATGAAGTGAAACGGACACAAAAAGATACTATCTCTCTCTCTCTCTCTCTCTCTCTCTTTCTCCGTCTCTTTTCTCATATGTCTTCTATCTTCTACTCCTATCTTAATTTATTTTTCTTCTCTGCTGTACACTACATCAAAAACGCAGATCTGATGTTACCATTGACTTCGTATAGTATGTCCATGATTTGACCCACAACAATATGTATTACCAGGGAGGTGTGGGTTATTACAGCTAACATCTACCTGTTATTACTGTACTGATGAATATCTTACCAACTGTTTATGTTTAGTAGTGATCTGTTAGGCCTTTTAAGCCTTGACTGAACTTTATGTCGACCCTTTATACTTAGTCTGTTGTTTGAAACTATTAACAGAAATACTTATCCAGGAGTTTGCAGCATATTATGTATTTAATGACGCCCCTCAAACAGAACTAGAGCATGTAGAGCTCCACATACTTCCGTCAATCTTGATTGAGATTATGTCATACGCTGTGAAATAAATTTGTAATATTCAGTGTCTGAGATTACAACCTTGGAACGTTTGCATTCAATACAATACCCAAACGCGCAAGTTTCCCAGGCAAACCACAAAATGCAATATCGGCAGAATTGCTTACTTAATAACTCACAAAGGCCTCTAGTAATTGATGCCCAAACTGGGTATGATATTTTTGTGTGAATATTATCAAGTAACACTGTTGTATGGCTGTTTCTTCATCAATCAAGAACTTTTTATTACTATTACTTTATACATGTATATCACTATTACGATTATCATCACCACACTCATCATTGCTTTAACTATCAATACATGTTAAGAACGAATAAGCAAATTCTCAATTCTGTTTGTTTGTTAAAATTCAGTCAACCCAAGAAATTTGTCATGGAGAGGTCTTTTACGACTCAAGTGAGAATAGTCGTTTCTGTTAAAAAATAATCAATAAGATTATAAATAGAGAATCAATGAAATCGATACGCTAGTAAGCAATTTTTGCACATACATATATATTTTTTAATTAAATCTCAGAGTACCATATTATGATGGAGATACTCTTTTATTTTGTATGCGTATTATACTGATCCTATTTAACATTAATTACTTAGATACACAATAATAACGGATTGTTTTATGTTTTACCTTGTCTTATAAATATGGTAAGGATAACGAGATTATGAAGCAATTGTTACAGGGATGATATTTACAAACAATAAACATTGAGAGTCATTTTCTGTTCACAGGTTTAATACTCAATATGAAATCAAATCGTGACATTGCTTTAACATAATCTGTTGTTGGAGGTGTATTCACATACATATAATATATATAGGGCATTCTCAAGAATAGTATCTCCCCATATCATCTCGCGTTCATTTTCCTTGCCCTTAATTTACCCCTCGGTCTCACCTTTTTGTGTGTAGCGCCTTTCTTTCCTCCTTGCACCCCTTTCCCCCATAATAACGCCACTGGTCAATACTCTTATCCAAGGGGGAGCCTTTACTGAAATGGGAGTGATCTTTGGAATCTCATCAGGAGCAACAGCTACCTTAATCCCTGTCGTGACCAATAAGTACACAACGCCCTCTGAGTTGGTCAACGCGTTTGATTTGCAGAGGTTCTTTCTTGAAGTCTACCATCGGGATATTTCTTCGAGTTATATAAGCCTATGATGGTGATCTCTTTTCAAACTATAATTATGATTTTCCGGATTAAATCCATTTTCATCTCATCACACTGTTTTGATTGGCACTTATTAAAAGGGATTAGGAGACATGGGTCAATATAAAAGGGTCATCTCTCAAATTGGAATAGGGGCAATTAGCAGAGATGAAAAGGGGAACTGTAATAATGAAAAGATGGCATACAAAGGAAAACAGGCACTTGTCAAAATGAAAGGTGAGATTTGATAAGGTGCATTTATGAGAGGTGAAGGGGCACTTTTTTCGGAGATGGTAAGGGTACACTTCTCGTACCTGAAAAGGGACACTTAAGAGAAAGAAAATGGGCACCTATTACAAAGGAAAAGAGGCATCTGTCAGATTTTATTAGAGGCATTTATCTGGAGTGTGAGATCCATGAAATATTTATAAGTGAGAAATCCTACCCCTAAGGGAAATACAAATCATGCTCATTTAACTTGTAATGGCGAGAGGGATTGCTGCGATGTGCGTGGGTGAACGTTTAGGTTCAGCGGAAGGATCACAAGTGCAAAGGTTCAACATAATACTTCCTGTTATGAATGTCAGTGGGAATTTCCACCCGAAAAAATACATACTCATACAACTGCATTGCTGAATGAAACATTGTCATTCGCTTCTTACTGAAAGCAGTCGCCGTTAGAGCTACTTCGTAACGTAAGTGCTAAAGAAGAAGCGTAAAGTAATTTCATAATGGTGTCCCAAGACGAAAATCCAATTGAAACCAATTGAACACCAATTGAAATTTCAATTGGTTTCAATTGGTTTCAATTGGTTCCAATTGGTCTCAATAGGTTTTAACAGGTTTCAATGGGACTTCAGATGTTTTCAATTGGTCCAGATTGGCCCCATTGGCCCCATTGGCCTAGGCCCCATTAGACTTTAATGGGTCCCCAATTGGTTTCAATTGGTCCGGATTGGCCCCATTGGACAAATTGGACCCATTGGCCCCATTGGCCTAGGCCCATTAGACTTTAATGGGTCCCCAATTGGTTTCAATTGGACCAATTGGCCTTAATTTGGACTTCAATTGGTCCCATTGAAACCCATTGAAACCAACAAATCTAGGCATCTCATGAATATTCATTATCACTTTACACGTGTCACAGAAAAATAAATTTATCATGATTTGTTAAGCAAATTATGACAATGCACATCAATTTTGTGATTTCTTTATTCCTTCAGCAATTATTAACCAATAGATTATTTTGTCTGATCATGTTACAATTACATTCACGTTTTAGCAATAGATATATTGATTATATGATTACTAACCACGAAACAATATACATATTTAGTATATATATTTGTACGAGCCAATGTCACTGTAAATGTAACTCTTGAATTCACTTCAAATGATCTTTGTGATGAAGTTAATGCAAATGAGATTGGAATATACCTAATTGGTGGACAGTTGCCAATATCGATTATGAAGTATCAATAATTTATCACTGGTTCTTCTAACTGGATCGATTTACCAATTGAATCCCCATTGAATGCCCCGATTGAATCCCAATTCAATACCAATTGGCAATTTGGAGTACATGGAAAGTGAAACAATGGGTACCCATTGAAACCAATTGGCAATTGGTCCCCATTGGAACCAATTGGCAATTGGTCCCCATTGGTTTCAATGGGGACCAATTGGCAATTGGTTTCAATGGGTACCCATTGTTTCACTTTCCACTTACTCCAAATTGGATTCAATGGGGACATTCAATGGGGATTCAATTGGATTTTCGTCTTGGGGTACCAGGTAGACCCTATTAATCATAGAATGCATTATGTTTAACATTATTCAGTGCAATAATAGCCAAGTATTTACACAATATTTTACACTTTTGATTGAGTTGGCCAATTAATTCACCGATTTATTTCCTTCCTCAGGTCGTTTGCTCGAGTTGTCAGTGATGGCTACTTCATTGAAGCAGGCTGTCCATAAGAACCTCGAGTGTCCCGTCTGCCTGAGCTTCTTCAAGGAACCCAAGATCCTGACCTGCTCCCATACCTTCTGCAAGGGTTGTCTTGACACTCTCCTGGAGTCTCGTGGAAAGCTGTTGTGTCCTACGTGCAGAGAGGAGACTTCGGTTCCTGGTGGAGACGTGGGTAGACTGCAATCAAACATAACAGTCAGATCACTTGTTGACGATGTGGAGACCCAGGGCCAGGTCTGTACCAACTATAATCAAGAAAACAAATCATTGCAAAGAAAATGGAACAAATGTGGAAAACATCCGAACTACAATGAAGATTTTTTTTGTCTCAACTGTAAAAAGTATGTCTGCAGCATGTGTGGCATGTTAGAGCATGCAAAGGATGCTCATACTATCCTGGAAGCAGGCGCACATGAAACTGAGCAAAAGAATCACGTCGAGAAACTTGCATCTAAAGTGGATGCAAAGATACGCAGCGTCGACAAGTATTTTACTTTCGTTGGAGACCAGCGTAAAAGGGTGCACAACATACAGGACCAACTCATTGGCGAAATAGATGCAACTTTTGTGGAATTAGTTGAAAAATTGAAGGAAAGAAAGACGGTGTTGAAAAAAGAAGTTAGGTACAAGCTAGGGAAACTTAAGACTTCATTGGGAGACGTGGAGAAGCCGATACGTATACAGATAGACGAGATTAAGAAGGTTCTGGACTTGGTTAAGGATGGTCTTAATTTTCCTCTTCAGACAGAGGCTCTGACCGCACATAAAGCGATGTGTCAACAGCTGGAAGAGCTTCTGAACCGGATTGGGCCAGATGAGGAGCTGCCCAGAAGAACTGCTGAGGAAGGTGAACGAACTGGCTTCATGATTCAGGGATCGGATGGGCTCCAGTTGGGCCAGCTAACACATACGAAGTCCAAATGGGTTCTGCGCACGGAAGCTCCTCTGCCTGCTGGAAAGAGTATAACCGGGATGGTAATATCACCAAACAATGAGATAGCTGTTGGATGTCGAAACGGAGGAATATTCACATATTCTCCTGAGGGCATCTTACAAGATACCGTTCTGAGATCTGTTAACGTTAGTGCCTTAGATTTCATGCCTGATGGTGGGTACGTCATACGCGATACTTATAACAGAATTTCCTTGTACACAGAGCTTTGTGAAAAGCTTGATGTAACGTTTGAGACAATGGAAGGTGAATATGGCGGTCTCACTGTAGGAAAGGATGGGCTAATCTTCATAGAGTACAGTTTAGGCCAGAAAATACAAGTATTTAAGCCAGAAGGGGGGAAAGCAATTAGAGAGATAACGTTTGACGGATTTCAGCCGTCGCAGATGTTTGCGATGACATCCAGTCCAGCGATTGCAATTAAGAGTATATGCATTCCCAGCTTTCAGTATCAGGTACAAGTGCTCAACGATGTGTCGGGTGCTATTATTCATAGCATCAGCAAAGTTGGTTATATACCTTACCCTACTGTGTGTCAGGATGATTCAGTTATCATCGCATGGGTGAAGCACGGCCAGGGTCTGCTGAGCATTGTTCAGTACACAAAAGAGCTCAAATACATCAAAAACATTCTCACTGATTTCAAGATAACCGCGTCACCATATGATATTGAAAGCTTTCTGCAGGTATTTAAGACGGGTGAGATTGCTTTTTGCAATAATGAAAGGATTAACATCTTCCATGAGACATGGGAGTAAATTTCAGTTTTGCAGATGAAATGT
Organism: Strongylocentrotus droebachiensis; assembly: GCA_035222895.1. Lineage (NCBI taxonomy): Eukaryota > Metazoa > Echinodermata > Echinoidea > Camarodonta > Strongylocentrotidae > Strongylocentrotus > Strongylocentrotus droebachiensis. The sequence goes on from JAVYIG010008514.1 coordinate 77,006, forward strand.
GGAGTTGATCAAACTTACAACATTCAACCATTTTAGATTGTTATTCGGTCAAATGAAATAAATGCAGCATATAAACATTATTTACTCTTGCCTGGTCTCCGTTGTCACAGCTCATTATAATTGTCACCAGCATACACCAGACAAAACTATATGTTCAGGCACTTTGTTGTCTGCATATGAGGATATTTGGGTACCTCGCTGCCCAATAATTAGGATATATGGGGCACCTCTTTGCCCGAATAATTATGAGACGATGTTTCATCGAATGTCGTAATGTCCAGGATGCAGTCCTTTCAGTGCCCCTGCCCTGCAAGCCTGTCCAGAAATGTGATTTAAATCGAATAGTCTGTCTAGACCGTGCCCCATTATAATGCTATCATAATGTTTCATTTTATTATGCTGTCGACAGTAGACTATGTGACGTTTATGCTTATTTAGTATCAAGTCGTTGCGCTCATTATTGCAATTGGCGGGTATTTTATAGACATAATAGGTAGATAATGAGTGTGCAAGACGAGGGGGGGGGGTGGCACACTTCCTAATCGACTGAAAGCATACATTGCAAATATAATACACAGTCATGCATTCCCATTTGTGATACTGAAAAGATTCTCTTATTGTTCATGGTATAGTGGCAACGTAAGCAAATTATTGTTCTTAATATATTACAATGTATCCGAAAACTTTTTTTTGTTAAGTATGCAAGGTATTATAGATATGCAATTTGACCAAGTTTGTTTACGTAATTCTTTTAAAGATTATCATGGTGAAGGCATATAAATCAATTTTTTTCGTTTCTTGTTTGTTTATTGTTCCAAGGACACTTATGAAATAGGACATCATTTATTTGTATATACCCATAGTACTGTTGTTTACTGTGTATCTGTGCGTAATTTTTTTTTATTAAGGGCCTTACTCTGTACATTCCCTGATTCCCGTACCTTCCTCTATCTTTCTTTGCTTATCAGGCATTTATAATTAATGTATTCATTCAGTCATTCATTCGGCTAGGCTTATTGAAAGAAAATTCTTTGTAAATCAGTCCAAAGACTGATACATTCAACATTTACATATTTGTATTGTTCAAAATTATATTTAAAAAAACAATATATTCACAAAAAATGACAAGGAATACAAATTCAGATTAGAAAGGAATAAAAATTGCGTAATATATCGCACCTCAAATTTATAATAAACGTAAACAAATCTTTCCAATTATAAAGACAGAAAACGAGAAATTAAAAGGAACAAGATTAGGAACTCGACAGAGAGAATAAAATGAGGGACCTTTTCAGAAAAGGTAAAAGATTTAAGAGTGCCATTTCATTTGTTCATGGTTTACATTCGAATCCTGATACACGCGGCTTAATTATTAGCTTTTTTTATTGGGCATATATCATGTATATATATTTATATCGTTACACAAATATTTAGAAATGCCTGTACTATGTGCGTCGCAAAGTAAACAGACAAAATATGACAGTGAAATAGATACCGATGATTTAGTTTGAAACTATAGATCATATTTTACATCGTTACACTATACTGGAAGCAAGGAACCCCTAATGTTAAAAGGGGAGGGGGAGAAGAATGTTATGTTAGTCTATAGCCAAACGTTGTGAATTTCATGTTCAAGTTAAATTCAATTGACTAATTTAAAGATGAATTATTTCATGTCATATTGATTAGCTCTATGTGCGTTATGATGTTATACTTATTATTTTAAATAAACTATTTAAGCTATGATTTGTCGCATATGCATAACATGTATGTACGAGATCCTTTAAAGTTTTTAAGAATTCCTAGTTATATTTTGAATTAGAAAGGAAATCATCGTTTTATATGACCTAATTTCTACCACATGTATTTTATCATGTTATTCTAATATGCATTAAAGTTAATATTCCCCTTACTAGGTATATGATTCTTTCATATAAAATTAATTAACTCTCTTTTGTTTATCTTTGTAAGAGCACAGAGAAATATCTGCATTATTGCGCTATTAAGGCATAATTATTATTATGATGAAATTATGTCAGTTATCATGTTCCATTTAAATTATGTTATATATTTCATGTTCAATTCATTTACATTTTGTCGAAGGAATACATTAATAAAAGGATTAAACTTGAAGTACGGATTTGGTCACTGATATTTCCAGAAAATAGTTGTTTGTACAGTGTCATTCGTGTGAAGAAAAACTATTCTAAAGAAGTGAAAGACCGAGTCATCAAAAGTATTGATTTTAGAGAATACATGCAGGAGGTATGTGAAAGCTTCTGTAGATGATATTCGTATAATGATGTCAGCGGTTATAAAGGCAAGCGTAAAGGTCGGCAATCAAGAATAAATTTTAAAAAAAAGCAGAAGACAACTTTTGCCATGATAAAGATGTTCCATCGACATTAGTATGAGTAGTATTAGTATGACTATCCTTACTCCAGCGAACGACGTCAGACTGTCTTCAGCATTCTTTGCATCTGACTCGTTTTTGAGTTTTCATCAAATACTGAGGGCCTTTAAGTTTTGAACACCGAAACGGTTTCAATCAGTGTTTTCTTTAAAGCGGACCTCTAGTCGCTAGCGGCGAAGGGGGTGCCCACGCATCCCCCATACCGCCCCCCCCTTAGTTACGGGCCTGCATAGTGACTAAAACAGAAGTCAATCCTTCTATTAAAAAAATGGGATAACTACCCCTCCCCTCCACGCCCCACCACCCAGAAGGCTAGCTGTTTCATTCAGTTATGGGTTGAATCCCTTGAATTCACTAAACTATATCGACTCTCATGATCATAACAACATTTATAAGGCTCAAAAATCCGCATCAAGGGAATCAGCATGCAGGGAGGTGCCACAAGCATCAAAATATGAATCAATACAATTCCTTAGCATTCAATGGAATACATGTATTAAATTGTAAACAAAGGAATTTACTATATGCATTGAGCATTTACAACAGACTATAGAGAAATAGAGAAACGTTTGAATAATCATTGTTCAACAGAAAAGACCTTATCCTCGGATTAACGAAATCATTCTGTCCAGGAAAATGATACTGAAGAAAAGTATTCAAAATAATATAAGAGGGCAAGATTAATCATCATCTATCAGATTCAAATGAAAGAGGGCGCAATACATTATAAAAAAAGAACGAAATCGATCTTCGTTAATTTAGCGTATACGCAATCGAAACTCGGACAGACACTTGTTCGAAGACGACCCGGCGAAATTACTTTGAGTACATCATGATTTTCAGAGAATTTCATGAGAACTGAAAGTTATTTTAATTTGTCCAACTGGACATGGTTCCTAGAATATGCATGGCCATCTCTTCTAATCCCATAGTCTCTTAGTTCAGGAAAGCAGAAGGGGGTGTATCAAAATAAGTTTCCGGACCTATTTTTTTGTTTGGAGGTGGGGGGGGGGGGGGAGGGGAGGGGGAGGGGGTACGGCCGATAATCTACAGTATATTGGGTGCACACAGAGCAAACAGAGAGAAGGAGTAATATCTGAACAATAGCTTACATTATGCATTCACACTCCTCGATCATTAGAAGTTCAATTTCAGTTTGATTTATTGCACTGAACAATACAAAAATACAATCGGCATAAAAATCATTCTGTTTCCATAAAAATATCAAGTTTCAAATTTGCATAAAATAACATGGAATCACAATAGAGAATAACACATTACGAATACTTACATGCATAAGACATACATATATGAATGATTTAACATAACAATACATGTTTACGACAAAGTAAACAGGAAATTGAAAACACACCGCAGTTAGATCGAGACAACAAAGCCCAGTAGAATACATTACACGGACAGGTAAACCAGAAAACCTATAGCAGATAGTTAGAAACAGAGAGAAACAAAAGTAATGGGAGCGGAGATAAGAGAAAAACAGAACAAAGTAATTGTAGTGAGGATGAGAGAAAGTTAAAGGGAGCAAGAATTGAACAGAATTGAGGTTAATAATAATAATAATATTTAGCTTTGATATAGCGCTTATCGCAAATGTCTCTAAGCGCTTAACAAATATATTATATATATTAAGGTTAACAGATGGGAGGGAGAGGTGGTATATAGAGAGGAGAAACAAGGATAGTGTACAAGAGAGAGAATTGATGGGATGTGAAAGATCAGAATGGAAGAAAAAGAGATGGAGGAAAGGGAAAGAGACGAAAGTAGCAAGATATGCGCAATACAGCATTACGACGTTCATAACAATATAATTATTATATTTAGATAGTTCACCAAGTTATATTCCAATGTGCATATCCCACAATGAACCCACAACAATAAGGAACGTACAACTCGAGTATTGCATTAGCGAATTATGCAAATAGATATGACCGTAATCAAACAGTACCAGTGCCAGGTAGTACCAGTGTTTATTCAATAAATATTTATGAGCGTGAATTCCCAACCCTTAGGGGAAACATAATCACACCCATTTAACTTGTAATGTCGAGAGGGATTGCTGCGATGTGCGTGGGTGAACGTTTAGGTTAAGCGGAAGGATCACAAGTGCAAAGGTTCAACATAATGCTTCCTGTTATGAGTGTCAGTGGAAATTTCCACCCGTAAAAAATTCATACTCATACAACTGCCTTGCTGAATGAGACATTACCATAATACGCCTTATCGAAAGCAGAGTCGCCGTTAGAGCTACTTCGTAACGTAAGTGCTGAAGAAGTAGCGTAAAGTAATGTCATAATGTTGTACCAGGTAGTTATAGGAACTATTAATTATGAAATGCATTATGTTTAACATTTTCAGTGCAATAATAGCCAGCTAAGTATTTACAAAATATTTTACGCTTTTGATTGAGTTGGCTTGTGAATTAAACCGATATTTTTCTAACTCTGTCAGGTCGCTTGAGTTGTCGATGATGGCTAATTCATTGGATCAAATGCAGGCTATCAATAAGAAGAACCTGGAGTGTCCTGTCTGCCTGAGCTTCTTCAAGGAACCCAAGAACCTGACCTGCTCCCATACCTTCTGCATGGGTTGTCTTGAGACTCTCCTGGAGTCTCGTGGAAAGCTGTTGTGTCCTACGTGCAGAAAGGAGACTTCGCTTCCTGGTGGAGACGTGGGTCGACTGCCATCAAACATAACAGTCAGATCACTTGTTGAAGATGTGGAGACCCAGGGCCAGGTCCTTACCAACAGTAATCAAGAAAACGAACCATTACCAAGAAAATGGAACAAATGTCGAAAACATCCTAACTACGATGAAGAATGTTATTGTCGCAACTGTAACAAGTATGTCTGCTGCAAGTGTGGCTTATTAGAGCATGCAAAGGATGCTCACACTATCCTGGAAGCAGGCGCACATGAAACTGAGCAAAAGAATAACGTCAAGAAACTTGCATTTAAAGCTGATGCAAAGATACGCAACTTTGACCAGTATTTTGCTTTCGTCGAAGACCAGCGTAAAAGGCTGCATAACAAACAGGAACGACTCAATGGTGAAATAGATGCGACTTTTGAGGATTCAGTTGAGAAATTGAAGGAAAGAAAGAGGGTGTTGAAAAAAGAAGTTGGGCAAAAGCTAGGAAAACTTAAGACTTCATTGGGATACGTTGAGAAGTCGATTCGTAAGCAGATAGACGAGATTAATAAGGTTACGGACTTGGTTAAGGATGGTCTTAATTTTCCTCTCCAGACTGAAGCTCTTACCGCACATAAAGCGATGTGTCAACAGCTGGAAGAGCTTCTAAACCAAATCAGGCCAGATGAGAAGCTGACCAGAAGAACTGCTGAGGAAGGTGAACAAATTGGCTTCAGGAGTCAGGGATCGGATGAACTCCGGTTGGGCCAGCTAACACACACCAGGGAGGTCCCTGCGCATACAAAGTCTAAATGGGTTCTGCGCACGGAAGCTCCACTGCCTGCTGGAAAAATCATGAGCGGGATGGTAATATCACCTAACAATGAGATGGCTGTTGTATGTCGAGACGGAGGAATATACATGTATTCCCCTGAGGGCATCATACAAGATACCGTTCTGATATCTGTTTCAGTTCAAGCCTTACACCTCATGCCTGATGGTGGATACGTCGTACGCGACTATAATAACAAAATTTCCTTGTACACAGAGCTTTGTGAAAAGCTTGATGTAACGTTTGAGACAAGGAGTGCTTTGAATGGTACCTATGGCGGTCTCACTGTAGGCAACGATGGGCTGATCTTCATAGGTTACAATACATTACAGGAAATACGGGTATTTTGGCCAGAAGGAGGGAAGGCATTTAGAACGATTGCGTGTAACGGATTTGTACCATGGGAGATATTTGCGATGACATGTAGTCAAGCGATTGTCGTTAAGAGTGGAGGCGGTGACCCATATGAGTGTGCGTCTTATGTACATGTAATCAACGATGTGTTTGGTACTACCATTCATAGCATCAGCAAACATGGTTATATCCCTAACCCTGCTGTGTGTCAGGATGATTCAGTTATCATTGCATGGGTTAAGCACGACCAGGGTCTGCTGAGCATCGTTCAGTACACAAAAGAGCTCAAATACATCAAAAACATTCTCACTGATTTCAAGATGATGAAATCATACGATGGTAATTGCTTTTTGCAAGCATTCAAGACGGGAGAGATTGCTCTCTGCTATAATGATATGCTTTACATCTTCTATGAGACATGGGAGTAAATTTCAGTTTTGCAGATGAAAATTTAACAAACTTACAAAACTCAACCATTCGAGATTGTTATTTGGTTAAGTGGAATACATGCACCATATAAATATTATCTACTCTTGCCTGGTCTCCGTTGTCACAGGTCATATTAGTCACCAACAAACACCAGATAAAAATATACATTTAGGCACCTCGTTTTCTGAATAGAAGGATATTTGGGTACCTCGCTGCCCAACGATTATGATATATGGGGCACCTGTTTGCCCGCATAATTATTGTGAGATGATGGTTCATCGAATGTCGGAAGTTTAAAACTCCCGGATGCAGTCCTCTCAGTGCCCTTGCCCTGCCAGCCTTTGCCGAAATGTAATTTAAATCAAATAGTCGTTCTAGACTCTGCTCTTTTATAATGCTATCATAATTTTGACCGATATCATTTTACTGTCGACAGTACTTAGACCATGTAACGTTTACGTTTATAACGTATCGAGGCGTTGCTCTCCATATTGCAAATTGCATTTATTTTATAGACAAAATCAAAGACGAGGGAAGGGGGTAGCAATCCTTCTAATCGACTGAAAGCATACATTGCAGATATAATACACAGTCATGCATTCCCATTCTATTACGGGGGATGAGCAGCTGCCTCCCTCCAGTGCTATTTGTATTACTGAAAAGATTATCTGTGTGTTCATGATATAGTGGTAACGTAAGCAAATTATTGTTTTCAAAATATTAAAATGTATCCGAAAATGGTTGTTTTAGAATATGCAAGGTATTATAGATATGCAATTTGTCCAAGATTGTTTACTTACTTCATATGATGATGACGATGATGAACAGCATTTGTATGGCGCCATATATCTGTTTCAGATAAAATTCAAAGGCGCGAGCTCCTCCAATAAAATTAGCATTTAAATGTCTGAATGAAGATGTAAGTTTTGATATATTGGTTATCATGGTGAAGGCATAATTCTATGTTTGTTTCTTTCTCTGTTTGTTTTTCTGTTTCAAGGACATTTTTTAAAAATTAGGTCATTATCTATTTTTATATAATTATTCATAATTGTTTACCGTATTTGTGGGTAAAAAAAACTTTATTAAGGGCCTTATTCTGCACAATCCCTTATTCCCGTTCCCTCCTCTATCTCTCTTTGCTTATCATGCATTTAAAATTAATTTATTCATTTATTCATTCATTCGGCTAGGTTTTTTGAAACAATATTCCTTGTTAATCAGTCCAAAGACTGATACATTCAAAATTTACATATTTGCATTGATAACAATAATATAAAAGAATACTGCATACATTTACAAAAATTTACAAGGAACACACGTTTCCAATAATACAGACAGAAAATGAGAAATGAAAAGGGACAAGCTGGGGAATACGACAGAGAGAAGAGAGATAAAGAGAGAGAGAGAGAGAGAGAGAGAGAATGAGGGATATGTTAAGAAAAGGTAAACATAATTAAGAGTGCCTTCACTTGTTCATGGTTAAATTTGAATCCTAATACAAGCGACTTAATGATTAATATCGGGTATATACAGAGTGAGTCAGAAAAAATGTCCCATTTTTTAAAATTTGTATTGTTTGAAGTATGAATATTTAATCATGGGTTGCATGATACGTTTTAATACAGTTATCCTCCCAGTACGTTTAGGTATCATTTTAATTTGAATCTCTGCATTCATGACTGATCATTAGACAATCTTTACAAGACTGCCAGATTTGCTGGGTGAGGAATAAAATAGTGCCCACCCAAACTGTTACTTTTGATCGGGAATTCTTATACTCGTACGAAAAGTTTGAGTGGACGCTGTCCTTTTGGTGCGTATTGGCGGATGTTGTTGCGTTTAGAGCTTCAAGATGATGATGATGATGATGTTGATGATGAAGATTAAGATGATGACAATGATGATGAGGACGATATGATGGTGAAAGTGAATGTGTACTAAAGGGAAAGATTGTCAGGGAAATGCAACTTAAACATTCAGCAATCTTGATAACAATTAATGCTTAATCAGAAAAGGGGAAATTATGAAATAGTTGTTACTGTGTGTGTTGTGTGTGCGCGTGCGCGCGTGTGTGTACATGCGCTTGTGCGTGTGAGTATGTGGGTGTGTGCGCGTGTGTGTGTATATATATATGTGTGTGTGTTGGTGTGTGTGTGTCTGTCTGACTGTCTTTGTTCAAAACACTATTTTATTCCTCACCCAGTAACTTGGCGCAAGTGAGATCTGGCAGTCTGGTAAAGATTGTCTGATGTTTAGTCATGCATGCAGAGATTCAAATGAAAAATAGTATATAAATGTACTAAGAGGATAACTTTATCAACACACATCATGAAACCCATGATAAAATATTCATATTTTAAAAAGTGGGACATTTTTTCTGACTCGCTCTGTATATATTATATTGATATTACTTATTTAAACTTAAAATATGTAATGTTATGAATTGATTTGCTCTATGTACTCAATGATGTTAGACTTGTAATGTTGGTGTTTATAAATAAACTTTTAAAGCTATTTTTTGCCGCATTTGCATAAAATCTATGTGATTATCCATTTATTAATTCATAGTTACATTTTGAATTGGAAAGGGATTTAATGTTTTATATGCCTTTTGTTTTTACTACAGTACATCTAGTTTATCTTGTTATATATATGCATTACAGTAAATTTTCTTTATAATCTTTTAAGAGCAGAGACATCCCTGCATTATTGCGGTATAAAAGCATAATTATTATTATGATGAAATTATGTCAGTTACCATGTTCAATTCAATTACATTTTTAAAGGAAATAGAAGGAATAAACTTGAAGTATAAATTTGGTCACTGACATTTCCAGAAATTAGTCCTTTGTCCAGTGTCATTTGTGTGAGAAAAACAATTCCAAAAGAAGTGAAAGACCGAGTCATCAAAAGTATTGATTTTAGAGAATACATGCAGGAGGTATATGAAAGCTTCTGTAGATGATATTCGTATAATAATGTCAGCGGTTTATAACGGCAAGCGTAAAGGTAAGCAATCAAGAAGAAATCGAAAGACCAGAAGACGCATTCTGCCATATTAAAGATGTTCCATTAACATTAGTATGAGTAAAGAATAGCCTTACTCCAGCGAATGATGTCAAACTGTATTCAGCATTCTTAGCATCAGACTCGATTTTCGATTTTTCTTCAAAAACTGAGGGTCTTTAAGTTTTGAACACCGAAACGGTTCCAATCAGTGTTTTTTTTTTAAGTGGACCTCTTGTCGCAGGCGAGGGGGGGGGGAGGGGGAGGGGGGGGGTAGTGTGTGTGTGTGTGTGGGGGGGGGGGGGGGGTGTGACACCCCAACCTGTCGGGATATTGTCGGTAAAATTGCACTGCCGTCGGGAAAATGAGAAAAGGGGGAGGGAAAAAACGAGAGAAAAGGGGGGGGGGGAGGAAAAAGAATGGAAAAAAAGATATCAAAATAAAAGAGGAAGGAGAGGAAAGAAAGGAAAGAAAGAAAAGGAGAAAAGAAAAAAGAAGAAAAAAAAGAGTGAAAGGGTACAAAAGAAACGGGGCATGAAAAAGAGGAGAGAGGGGGGTAAGAGCCTGAAAGAGGAGGAGTGGGAGTAAAAAAGAGGGAGGGAGCAATCAAGATACGCATATTATATGTTGCTGTGTCGGGTCAGCTGTGTCGGTATTCCGCAAGGGGGAAACTAAATTCAAACAAGGATTAAGAGTCGAGAATAGTACAACAAATCGTCTTATTTCTATAATAATTTAATGAAACGTCAAAGCTTCCGCGCTTGACGCGGGAGTGGGAAACAAGGCTAAGTTTAGACAAGATTAAGAGTCGGGAACGGTACAACGAATCGTCTTCTTGTTATTATAATTTAATGAAATTCTAAGCTTCCGCGCTTCGCGCAGGAGGGGGAGGGAGGAAACTAAATTCAGACAAGGATTAAGAGTCGAGAACGGTAAAACGAATCGTCTACACCCCCCCCCCCCCCACTGAAAAAGGTCTAGCGACGCCCCTGATTGCCCCCCCCCCACCCCCCCCCCCCCCCCTGCGTAGTGACTAAAATGATGTCAAACATTCTAAAATTTCTGGGATAACTACCTCTCCCCTCCACGCCCTACCACCCACAAAAGGATAGCTGCTTCATTCAGTTTAATAGTGGTTGAATCCCTTGAATTCACTAAACTATATCCACTCCAATGATCATAGCAACATTAACAAGGGTCATACACAAGGGAATCGGCATGCATAGAGGTGTCCAAAGCATCAATGGAATAATAGAATTTAATTTTAAACAAAAAAGTTTACTATAGGCATTGAGCATTTACCACAGACTATAGAGAAATAGAGAACATTTGAATAATCATTGTTCAACCGAAAAGACCTTATCCTTGAATTATCGAAGTCATCAAGTTCAAGAATATAAAACTGAAGAAAAGTTTTTAAAAAATCGAAGAAATAAGATTAATGACAAACAGGGGGGGGGGGGGGGTATCTCTTGTCTCAATATACAATTGTGAGTCTTTTTGTATTTAAGAGCAATATACCACCAACAATATGTCTTCCCAAAAAATAATAACTACCGGTAGATTAAATTATAAACAATGGGAAACTACTGACATAGCGCCTTGCTGATGACATGACATTTATCCGATTTTCCCTTCAAAAGTATTAAGGCGCTGCAGCCTCCTAGCCCTTGTCACAAATACTATTGATGGAGAATGAGAGAAAATATAACGATGTAAAAAGAAGGATAAGAATCGTTTTCCAAGAGTGTTATTATTATATATTATGGCAAGATTTATCATCATATATATATATATATATATATTTTTATTTTTTTTGTATAAAAAAAAAAATGTGC